>KV448733.1:0-14866 GCA_001658105.1 Rhizopogon vinicolor AM-OR11-026
GTGCAATGGTGCCCACTGGTGCTCTATACCCATGGCCAGCTTCCCTGCTGGACTTGTCTTCATTGTGTGCAGATGCACACAAGGATCTGGACCCTCATAGCCCTCCGGTTGGTAGTAAGAGGAAACATGGAAGTGGGAATCCCGGGTGTGAAATCAACTTGATGGCGGGCTAGAAAGAGCCATAGACAGAAAACAGAGGAAGAGAAGCAAAACAGAAAGAAGCTAAAGACAGAAAGGAAAAGCTGAAGACGGCAGGTTCGAGCCTGCTGGAGTATGGTGCGAGCACTATGAGGTGCGGAGACAAGAGACGCCACGTGCCGCACAACCGCTGTCGCAAGGTCCTAACTCTAACCCTACAGTCGCGCCTCCTTTCGGCATAGTGCCAATCTCTTCATCATGGTAGAAGTTGGAGAAAAGCTCCTCCGTTTGTTGGACGATGGAATCAACGACTTGGATATTTTTCATGTACTCCTGTGATAGAGCGAATCGAGATCAAGAGCATTGATGTGGAAACGCTCACCTTGGAATGCGGTGGAGTAGGGGGCCCCTAGGCGAGGGGCAGTCCAGAGTCGGGAGACAGACGGAGAGAGCCGTGCTTAGTCATCCGTTTCATAGTCGGATGTTGTAGCGGAGTTCCGCATCTTGCCTTTGCCAGCTGCTCGGGGACTCAGTTTGCCAGACTCGGCCACTTCAGCGGCATGTATGAGTGACCAGTGGATCTAGACTAAGGAAATGCAGAAAGAACACGACCTTGTCATCACGCAATTGACTCAAGTACAGCATTTGATGATGCATTTTGGAGCAGCGTCCGAAGCTGGTCCAATACCCATATATCCAGAACGGTGGCATCTGTGTAGGTTAGCTACGGCGTGCGTAGCTAGAAGATGCGAGTGCGAAAGGGACGGTCAGACCGCTTGGTAGGAAGGGATAACGTAAGTTTAGGAGGACCGATAACGAGTATGATGATGGTAAGGAGCGTTGGAATGACGAGTAAGGACGCAGTTAGTTGTTAGCGTTGTTTCGATGTGAGATATGAAGGATAGATGGCGTGTGCTTTGTTTGATGGAGTGATAGACGATTGGTTGCTTGTTTGATTAAAAATGGTTGTTGATGCGTTTGCTTGATGGATGGACGTTAAATCATAACTTAAATGGGGGCTTTAATGATTATTCGATGTTAATAAGGACTGTACATGCGCTACTTATACTGAAAGGAAAAGATGGGTCGTCCGGGTATAGATAAAGCCAAAGGGCTTGGTTAACGATCGGTAAAGGTAGCTGAAGGGAGTGGCGTTGCGAATGGGAGAATAGTGATGAAAGAAAGGGTTTAACGAGTGATAGGAATTGTAAAGGTAGTTACTAATGAAGGGGTCGGGTATCGTACTTGACAGACGGTCCAGGGGTTGACGTTGTGGTTGCGGTAAAAGGAGTATCGGCGTGTTCCGGTGGTAATCGATTGGTAATCCTTACATCTGTCCGTCCAATTTGACTTAATTAACGCGGGTAAAGTAGTTCTGGACCTTCATACCTTTGGTAAAGTCCTCGTTTTCCTCGCTATAGCTCCAAGTATCAATTTTTCCGGGAGTTACGCCTTGGGCAAACATTGGTGATACATCTGGCGCGCCAAAGGAGAAAGTATGACTGGATTGATTGAAGACAGTCAAAGTGAACCTGCGATAGTAATGAAATCACAACTCGCGCTGTCCATTGCTACGGTACTGACAGGATTTGTTTTCCAGCCCTACTCCAAAAGCCTCGTCAATATATAATAACGGAAGCAAGAGTTTAACTTCTTACTTTGCTCGCTGAAGACACATACTCATACATGCCTCCTTTAATACATTCGGTCAAGTCAACCCAATATTGCTGACGTAGAGGCAAGAGCATACCGATAATTGCGACATGCCCCGATCGAGTTTCCGTTGGGATTCGTGTGTGTGACACTCCAGATGCTCCTCGAGTCTAGACGATATCGTGCAAATACGGCGCCATAATTTCTGGTGATGAAGGTACGAAATAAATGAACACGTTCACAGTAAATATAATATCTGCGTGTAGACTGTCTCCTGAGACACTTCTTGAGCAATCGGTCGACGGAAATGAAAGTTACACTTGCCCACAATGAGAACGATTCGCCTTGCTTCCCCGAGGAAGCATGCCATGGACAACGTCACTAGTGAAGTAACAGTCAAAAATGGAAACGATGGACACGACATGGAAGACAATTCCTAGTGTTATCAGTTTGAAGACATTTTGAGCACGGGACGATATCGATGACAATCGCATATTGGTGAACAAAATGACGTGATAACTTGGAACCGATCTACATCCACCGACTGGCTCTGAATTTATTTCTGAATCCATGCGGGGCATCAACTGTAATGGAGCGCTAGAGATCAATATGCCTCCGCTCAGATGCGCAGAAGGATATACAGTGACTCAAAAAGGTAATGCACAGCATGTGCAAATTATGCAATCTTCACCGCTCGTCCTCCTGAGGAGATTTCGTCAAGAAAAGTAATGCATTAGTATATATGGCGGGTATGACATAGTAGTCACAATAAGTTATACAATACTATAGGGTGAATCGCGGGGAGTAGTGAATATTTTTTTTTAAATTATTTAGTCCATTCAGAGTCGAACTCCGAAAGTAAATTTATGTAACGTTTCCAAGTTTAGGGGTTCATCCTTGCCCGCCGCCCAGCGCAGCTGCTATGTCAAACCCGATATGCGTATTCCTCGAGAGCCGTGAACAGAGGCTACCTACCTATCATCCCTTCTATCTCCTCGTCCAGGAGACATTGCAGAATGTCATACACTGCCCGATTGTTTCAATTTACATGGCGAATAGCATTCTCCAAAATGAACAATACCCCGACGAAGTTGCCGAGAAGCAAAGAGTTGAGCAGATCATCCACTATCTGCATAATAACTGCCCAACGATCTCTGGAAGCGACTCCCCTGCAATGGATTCGACGTTTATTGATGTGCGTGCATACTCGGGCTGTAGCAAAGGTCCAAAGAGCATAAAGTTTGCGCGGAAACACGTGTACATTCAGAAACGCTTAGTAGATGCTTGGATGAGAACTCTCTCCGCCATCCAAAATCCCTATCCTTCTTCCTGTCTAGGAAGTTTCTAGTAAGTGCCTTCGTCTAATACTAGAGTTTGTTCACCAATATTCCATCTCTTGTAGCCTTCTCACCTTCTTTATCAAGCTTTGCTTGGTGCGCGGACTCATCACCGTAGTCAAACTTGCATTTATCTCGGAGGATATCGATGCGAGGGATCAGACTTGTGATTATCCGGGTTCGCCACACGGTTCACCGTGTACATTTGAGCGTTTTCTGTGGGAATGGAATGGCTGGTTGGTGAAGTTTAGGGACTTCCACCTTGAAACGAGATACGAATACATCATCTATGCCATAGTTTTTGCAGACAGCTCTTGTCAAGTTGAAATAACGGGTAACCTGAGTAGGTATTTGTTTCTTTCATTGAAAGGGTAGTAGCACTGACATTCTTGCTACCTTTAGAGCCAAGAATAGAGAACGAACATACTGTTTTGCATTTGGCTGCAGGAGATTGGACATTTCCGCCAGCGATAGACGCCCCATATGAGCTCCCAAAGGAACGCATATGGGATTCCCCACCCACGGACAACCCCAAGCCACGACTAATCGAGACGACACCGTGGAAATCCCAAGAGAAAGCTAAACCTAAGGGCTTATTTTCATTTGCTGCATGGTTTAACAGGGCGGAAGATTCAGTGGAGGAAGAGTAAGACTACCGGACTAGACGTTCAACCCACAGTGTGGTGAAACAAACCAATGCACGTATGTGACACTCGGAAGGCTGAGGACCACGGAATCAGCTGGACTTGGCATCCAAACAATGACTCCCGCACAATTCGAATTACTGGATTGGAAAGCGTCACATCCTGTGTGTATGTTGGAATTGGAATCTCTCGGAGTCAGCCGGGTGGCTGAACCTTATTTACGGTGTTTTATTTTTATTTTTATTATTTTATTATTTAAATCCCGTTTATTGTCATTTCAGGGTTACACCCTATGTAGACACATGCGCAAGATTCTCTACATCCGTAAGACCCCCAACTTTTCAGCCACTGTCCTACGGCACCGCTAGCTTTAAACACCTGCGCATAGTTAATTATTGTACACCCCCACTATCACCGCCCACACTGGTCAATGCAACCTTGTCCAATTGATATAACGATGACCAATCATCTTCCAACAACCCGATGTTATTCCTGCCCTCTCCCTCTTGGCGTGACCCTGTTCTCCTCTTACGTAATTATGGTACCATGTGTGACCCCGTCGCAAGGTTGGTTGTTGAAATTCTTGCCGTGAACGATAGCGTAAATCGAGCGGTTTCTGAATGGTAGTCCGACGTGCGATGATATTTACGGTGTTGTAAGTAAGTGGCGATAAGGACTTACTACTATCAATAACCGTCACGCAAGCTTACATAATACGTGTACCGTACATTACATTTTTCCAGAACTTTGAGAGTACGTGGGTAGACTCTACCATAGACTACGCGTATATTCGACGTTCCCCCTGGCCGAGATCTGTGGTCCCATGCTGGCCTCCGTCCTCTGGTTTCCTTGGCCTGTCCTCCGACTCCCAATGGCCCGTCCTCTGGTTCCCAATGGCCCACCCTGTAGTTCCCAATGGTCCGTCCTCCGTGGCCCGTCCCCTGGTCATCTCTCTCGAGTTCCTTGTGGTCCCTGCTTTGGTTCCGGGCCCTTCCCCAGGATTGCTTGCTCTCTTATCTCTTACTAGCCAATCTGCCCTCTACTTTTATTTTCATTTTTATTTACACCTTCTTTTCTAGTGGTAGTTTACATGTCTAGTAGGACATGTATCTTCATTCTGTAACGATAGTTTGATTCCCTAGTGATCCTCTCTAATGGCAAGTATGTAGCTGAGTGGCATCGAAAACAGTCCATGTAAGGTTAACTATGTTTGACAATATATTAACAGCTTTCTATGGCAAGATAACTCAGTGTCATACCTTGACAGTGGCACATTGGCAGCGATGGTAGATTCTGCCGTCGGAACCTGCCTATCTATTCCTTTACCATGAGATTTACAATTATGATATTTATTTTCAATATTATCTCTCAGGTAGAGCTAGCTAAAGCTTTGTCATTCTTCAGTCAAATGCCTGATGGGATGATTTCTGTTGTATCTAATCTTGAGCATGTCATTCATTGATAATCCATTCCTTCTTAAGAAATCGTTTTTACGTCCTGATGCAATGAACTTGAGTCGGATTGACCAGTCTTGGGCAAGAGAGTCGGAAATCAAATTTTTAGCGAACTGCTTTTTGAGACGCGAGCTTTCTCGTTATCAATAGCTTTTTCGCGCCAACTGAAGTTGACCGTCGTGTTCAAGAATAAATATTATAATCTTCTTACTTGTAAGGTTAGTATATACTATACTGTGAGACCACTACTGGTCGAAGGCTTGCATTGTAGAGATAAGAAGGTGTAGTAGAACTTAAGTCTGTATATTGTGAATGTCATTAGGAGCTGCCGCGGCACGCAAGTTGAGTCGTACTTCATGGAATGAGGAAGCACATGCATGCAAGCACATGAGAGATTCACTTGAGACACGCTGACCCATCGACATCAAGATATTATTGTTGTTTCAACAAGAAAATATACGAAGTTGCAATCTTACAAGGGTCTCGCGAGCCATACCGTAAAACCCCGACACCAAAAACAGAAGTATCCCACATGTGAAGAAAACTCGAATGCAACTAAAAGAATATCATATGACGGTGATCGCTGCCACTCAGTCGAAATTATCAGCGGAGCGACAAGGAACGCTGCCTGTGTGGTCAAATAGTCAAATAGTAAATAGGCGGAAATACTTGAAGCCTTACCTGTGCCGCTCCTGAGGAGCATAAACTGACGTGCATGATTCCCATGCGGGCAAATGGGGAAAGACGATAGTCTTGCCACAGCGGTTCATTGTGTGGATCGGTGAGTTCTAGTGCTAGAACTTACCGATCCATACAACGAACCGTTATGGCAAGATTATCGCCTCGCCCTATTCTCCCCGCACGGGCGTCACGCACGCCAGTTTCATATGACGAACAAGACTAGAACAATGTCAAACACGGCCGATGACCACCACAGCCAATCTGGATTCTGCGCGAGAAAAGTGAGCAATCTGATCAGATGGAGTGGAGCGCTGATTGATCATCGAAGAGTTGTACACCTATCACTGTCGTCCGTCAATCACGGCTTCACCACTCATCCTTTATATCCCATATGCCTTCCTTGGATACTTACTGGACCTTGGTGCTTTCAATGTTCCAGTACTCCTGCGCGTAGTCTTGGATTGCACGATCAGGACTGAACTTGTCCATCTGTTCATGGATAATTTGAAGTCGCCCTTGTTATATTTTTGATAAAATAAACCATACCTTTGCAGTAGTCCTGATACCCTTCTTGATCCACTCGGTTCGGTCATCGTATGCTTCGTTCACCGTATGAAGGGCCTCGATGTCTGAAAGGGCATCAGACGCTACCTTCTGCACAGCAGAAGAGGATACTCACAGGAATCGAAGTCATCCGTTATGAGATAGTAATCACCCTGACGAATCGTATTGAGCAGGCTACAAGGGGCTAAGTAAGCAATTTGCGTTGACTTGACTGGAACACAAGCAGAACTTCATGTTGAACGTACCAGAGGCTTCGGTACCTGCGGTGGAAATGTGCTGACTAATGACCGACGCTTGGATGAGTACCTCAGCCAAGGTCACTGAGTAGTCCGGTAAGAGGAAGACGTTCAAGTAGTCCTTCGTGTCGGGATCGGCATTGAGCACGCGTGCGACATTGACGATCAAGTGAATGGTCTACAATGCTCGTTAGCATCACCAAATGTGCATCTCGCCCGTCGAACGAACCAGCTTGGCGATATAATCTGCAAACGATTGAGCTCAGTGGAATCATTGACCGCATGAAGACGCTTACACCCGGGGGCAGCTTTGCCTGCGAAGAAGACATTCCGAGGGATCACTTTCTTTGGTGGCTCAAAGTAGAAGCCATCGACGCCATGACACGATTGCTTCGTTTGCTACCAAAGAGTGCTGCAAACCTTGGCTGATTGGCACAATCTGGGTTAGCAATGCAAGAACTGCACAACAAGTCCTCTTACATTGTATGCCTTCGCAATGTGATATTCTTGTGGGTGTCATCCGCGAGTGCAGCCTGGATTCTTGACTCATATTTGGGGTCGGTAGACGCCACTAGCTTGCCTCGGCGACGTCTCCTGGCAAGCCCAGCTCATGAATCACGAATCACGAGAATTACGAATTGCGCTTGTCAAATTCAATATCCGACATCGGCAGTGGCGGCAGGTGATACTGATCCGTGATTTTTGCTGCTGTCACACAGAAAACATGAACTCCACCATTTCCCAACAGATTTGTTTCGTTTCACTTGTAATATGATGGTAGGACATGTAGAATGTATTTTCAGTAAAGTAGCTAAGCAATCGGTGCAAAATTGAGTGTTGTAGACAAAAATCACGAAATGGTAGGCCATGGCGCGGCCCGCCCCTCATCACTAACAAACCGTAGGGCATAGTAGTAAATAGGCGGAAACACTTGAAGCCTTACCTGTGTCACTCCTAATGAACAAAGGCTTACGTGCACGATCCCCATCTTGGCTCGCATGGGGATCATGCATGTAAGCCCGTCTTGAAGGAAAGTCGAGCTCCAGAGGTCAAGCTGTTTAGGCTGCAGACATAGATGAGGGCCTCCCTGGCAGCGCACCGCATTCACCACCCCAGACGTCAGACTGGATCAGAGTGTGTGACGTCAAGCAGGTACCATACGAAGCAGGTAAGGAATACAAGTGGTGCTACTGTTGTGTATATGGTATGAAAGAACTATACAGTACCAAGCCACAAGATGCTGACTAAGCGAGTGAACGATCCCAATTCCAACACGTCTTGCCACGGCCCACAACAGTTCATTGCGTGGATCGGTGAATTCTAGCAGCCTGTCATACGATGTCCACTCCTAGGCTTGTGAGGAACTTCGTCATCAGTCTACGCGTGGGCATCCTATGACAGGCTGCTAGAACTTACCGATTCATTCTGAGCTACCACCCTCACACTCGCTCAGCACCTCTCTCAACGCCAACCAAACTTCCCAACACCTGTTTGCACCTCCTCTCGCACCCTTCTGTACTTTCTCGCACCCTCCCACACCCTCTCGCACTCGCGCATCTTGTCACACCATCTTGCACCCTTTTGCACCTTCCCAGACCATCCCAGACCTTCTCATACCCTCATGCACCTCGTTCACCCTCCCGCACCTTGTTGCACCCTTGCCACTTCATCTCGCACTCTCGTTGCATCGTCTCGCACCATTGTCACACCATCTCACACCCTTGTCGCACTGTCTTGCACCCTTGTCGCACCGTCTTGAGCCCTTGTCGTGCTATCTTGCACTCTTTTCACACTCACCGCTGCATGGACTCATATCTTAAGGTTGTCATACACCTTGTCGCGCCCTCTTTCTATATTCTTTAACTTAGTATTAATTAGTTCGTATTTAGATAGTTAGATGCAATTGATTGATTTTTATTTGAATGCCTGAAAATTTTCGTGTGTTCAAATTTCAGGAAACCAATAGGTTTACTAGTATTATTGTATGGCTCCTGTGAGCACTGGGAGGTTCTGTGCAGCTCTGTACAGAAAGTAGTTTGTTTGTGCGAGTAAGTCCTGGATACGTAGGCAGCTTCTATTAGGCAGGTGTGTATATCATAGATTTCTGATAGGTGAAGCAGGCCGATGCTAGGCGAGTAGTTGGTCCTGCTTGGAGACTGCATCCGAGTCGCATGCACAGCACCGCCGCGCCTGAGCCTATACTCGCACTTATTGCGTGCGATAAACTGGGCCATGTTGTACGGTGCCAGGATCGGCGAGGGTAGTGGCATGCGCGTAGGGTAATGAGAGACGCTCGTGGAGGCTGAGGGTGTTTGGGTTTGGTAGGGCTGCTCGGAGAGAATGAGTGGGAGGTGCTTTTAGGCTGTGATAGGGCTAGTGGAGTCATAGTGCTTGTAGTAGAGGCCGCATCCGTGTTAAATGTTAAGAGAGTATGGGTTATATAGCCTATAGAAACGGGTACGCACACGTTGGACACCTCTTGCCCTCATTATCTCTCCTCCATTTTAGTGACTATAGGCATGGTTGCAGGTATATGCGTTGAATTTTAATTTATTCACCTTGAATCAACAAAAATCAAACATCGGGAGAGCATCAGTTTGCTTTTTTCGACAGGAGAGGCCATAACGTGAATTGCTCGGGTGCGTGCATAAGTACTAGATCCCAGAGACACCGTTCAAGATGAAGCATTGGGGCGAGACAGAATAATACAGCATACAGTGCTTAGGTGTGAGAGCATGCTCAATTTTCACATTGAAGTTCTGCAAGGCCATGTTTTTGGTGTGGTGGATGGAGAAGTACATGGATGATCAGTTAAAGGACGATTGCGCGTCTGAGGTTAGAGCTCATATCTGCGTAGCTTAAATAGACGAGAATGATTTTGTACGAACGATAAGTATCTGAGACCGTAGTATAACAAAAACGGCTCTGGGTCAAAGCAATCAAAAGATTCGGTAGAGAATGAGAATAGTATCATAGGGGCTCATAACGTGAAATGGGGAATATGACGAATTACAATAGAACGAATTGCGCACATTATTCTGTCAAACGGACTTGGTGCGTGCTTGCACCAGTCCCGTATTCCAACACGAGGTACTCCCCAATAGTGTACATACCAGCTGAACACACCAATAATAGCGAATTTACGCAAAAGAAACTGATCGATTGCCCGACCTCCAGCCACGATCCTGTATCGTCAGGTCAATATGAGACCACAGCTAGCACAGCAAACTCACCTGTATCCGTGACGTTCAGGAAAAATGACATCGTCATCCCTGGTCTAGAAGTTAGTGATAGTTCAAGGTCGAAAACGGCTGACGCGACTCACCGTCAGTGAGCGTCAGAGCAATAATAAATAGTGAAAACGGCGGCAAGTGGAGTCTGGTGTTCAAAGTGGCTAAAACAGCAGACAAAACCACATGTGGGGCGGCAATTTTGAATATCTATGGAAATATCAATCAGGCATTTATATGCAAATAACTATATATAAAAACCCACCAAGAGAGCCACCACTAAGAGCGGATTAAAAATTGGCAAGAGACGGAAGATAGGTCCTAAGTAGAATGATCTACGTCATAATCGTGAGTAGCAGAGTTAAGGCAGCTCGTCGGAGGAACTTACGAGATTGAAGCGACGCTGAAAATAGTCGATCATCAACATCGACACCATGAAGGTCAATCTGGTCCATCACTCACTTTCCTGATCCGAAGAAAGCCACTTGGACGAAAAACAGGAAAAAGAGTACTATTCTGACGTCATCAGTGCGAAATTCGTATCCTTGTTTCGACGAAACGCCCCCAGGTCCATTCAGTCGCACGGCCGTTTCGACTTCTATCCATAAAAGTAAATTGCACGTGAAGGCGGCATAGAACAAGCCTTCATCGCTGATCGAAAGAATGACAAAAGATACACCAAAACCCAGGAAAAGCGATACAATTCTGGAGGTCGGAGTGCGATGTTGTGCTTTCAAGATGAATGGATATATCAACGATACCACTGAATACGATAAAAATCAGATGTATTGTTCATATCCATTAATTAGCAAACATACCAAGTATGATCCACGCCAAAGTTTGGTTAATGATGGACAATCCCTGCTTCGCTTGTAAACTTTTCACCGAGCTCGCAGTAATCGCCATCATCAGTACGATAAATGACGCCTTAAGTATGAATCAGTCAAGTACATGGTGAAACGCGCAATTGCCTACCTGGACAATGGATATCTTCCCCGCTGCAGCAGTGCCATCCCAGACCAAACGCAAATAGCCTGCTCCAACCGCGAGGATGGTTGCTCCTCCACACATACTACCACATAAGTAAGCTATTTTCAGGGATCAATGACACCTCTGCACTCACATCATATATAGATCCTCTACTTTGTTGACGCTAAGAAGGGGGAATATGCCGGTCGCAAGACAGCTACCCGTCCATAAAAGTAAGAGCTTCGGCTTCTGCGACCGAACGTGACTTGGCCACGACGCTAACGGCCATAAAATCCCCATGAACAAGAAACCGACACTCCAGAGCGACCGGTGGGCGTAGGCGGCCTAGAACATGCATGCCCATCAGTCAAACAAATGTCATAGTACTATGAATAAGGCCCAACGCACAACCATGAATTGGAGCACAACAACTACAATAACCAAGTGGAACAGGACCCTGCACGTAAAAGAGCCTGGTCTCTCGCTGGATTTGAATTGCTGCACAAGGACAGGAACTCCACGCAGTGCGAATTGCTGCCAGAAATAGCAGGGGAAAGTCACATAGACATAAAATGTCCACGGGGCTCTTTGTGCAGCGAAGAACGCCCAAAATATTGCTACTGCAGCGGTGGTAGTAATTCTGACCCAGGCACGTTCGTTGGCTGAGACAGAGGAAACAGCCGGGGGTAAGATTGATAACGACGAATAAGCAGCCCACCCCAGATAAGCTGCAACAACAATGGCCCGAATGAGTACTCGATCATATCTGCGTTTACTTAGTAGCTGTTGTTCAGTCATACAAGAGCAGCGTACGTTTCGAGATAGCGAAGACCTTGGAGAGTAATCTTCATGAGTTCATCCGTCTCTTGACGAGCTTCAAATGATCTTCCGTCGCTGATCAACCGTTCTATCTTGGATACCCAAGACACTCTTGAAGGTTTCCCATCCTGACTAACTTTTTCCAAAGGTTCGAAAGCCTTGTATCGAATGGTCTGCGCAGCCTTCGATTCTGCCAGGCAAACTGGGTTATAGACAGGAAGCTCAATAGTTCCTTTAAGACGCACCGTGTTTCACTAGGTAGTGTTCTAAAATACTCTCCGCATTTGCCAATGCAAGCGGGGCCAAGGCTGGTTCACCCTCTCGTGGTAGCAAGTAGCCGGGCCGCGTAGGATCTGCGTCAGGGAGAACTCCAATGGAATTCACCGGATAGTTGATACCAAGTAGTGCAGTCATCAGGGGTACAAGATCTGCCTGTTCAACGTCTCGTCGCAGAAAGTCATCCAGTTGCCAAGGATGAGAGTAATCGTCGTGCGAAGAAGGTATGCTATCAGGAAGGGGGCCCCTGATGCCTCGACCCCATGCGATCAGTGGCGTGCGTGTGTTGTCTGGATCTGCAGACATTTTAAAATTCCTACAGTCGGAACTGATGAAATACGGATCTTACCACCATCACCATGATTGCCGATCTTAGACATACCATGGTCAGCAGTAAAGATAAAGCTCGTCTCTTCATCATGATAGAAGTTGGAGAAAAGCTCCTCTGTTTGTTGGACGATGTAATCGACAACTTGGATATTGTTCATATACTCCTGCGATAGAGTGAATCGAGATCAGAGCATTGATATGGAAACGCTCACCTTGGAATGCGGCCTATATGAATGACCAGTGGAATCTAGACCAAGGAGGTGCAAAAAGAACACGACTTTGTCGTCACGCAATTGTGAATCAAGTACAGCATTTGATGATGCATTTTGGAGTAACGTCCGAAGCTGATCCAATACCCAGATATCTAGACCGGTGGCATCTGTCCATCCAATTTGACTTAATTAACGCGGGTAAAGTAGCTCTGGATCTTCATGCCTTTGGTAAAGTCCTCGTTTTCCTCGCCATAGATCCAGGTATCAACTTTTCCGGGGGTTGCACCTTGTGCAAACATTGGTGATACATCTGGCGCGCCGAAGGAGAAAGTATGACTGGATTGATTGAAGACAGAGTCAAAGTGAACCTGCGAGAGTAATGAAACCATAACTTGCACTGTCCATTGCTACGGTACTGACGGGATTTGTTTTCCAGCCCTACTCCAGAAGCCTCATCAGTATATAATAACGGAAGCAAGTGTTTTGACTCCTTACTTTGCTCGCTGAAGACACATACTCATACATACCTCCTTTAGTACATTCGGTCAAATCAACCCAATGTTACTGATGTAGAGGCGATAACATACCGATAATTGCGACATGCCCCGATCGAGTTTCCGTTGGAACTCGTGTGTGTGACACTCCAAATGCTCCTCGAGTCTGGACAATATCGCGCAAATACGGCGCTATAATTTCTGGTGACGAAGGTACGACATCAATGAACGCGTTCACAGTAAATAGAAGATCTGCGCGTAGACCGTCTCCTGAGAAACCCTTCTTGAGCAAACGGTTGACGAAAATGAAAGTTACACTTGCCCACAATGAGAACGATTCGCTTTGCTTCCCCAAGACCAGCCCGGTGAGGAAGCATGCCATGGACAACGTGGCTAGTGAAGTAACAGTCAAAAACGGAAACAATGAACACGGCATGGAAGACAATTCCCAGTGTTATCAGTTTGAAAAAATTTTGGGCAGGGGACGATATCGATATCAATCGCATATTGGCAAACAGAATGGTGTGACAACTTGGAACCGAACTACATCCACCGACTGGCTCTGAATTTATTTCTGAATCCATGCGGGGCGTCAACTGTAATGAAGCGCTAGAGACCAATATACCTCCTCTCAGATGCACAGAAGGATGTAAGCACCACAACCCGAGTATGCACATACATCGACAATCGTTAAATACATTGTAGGGGAGTCGCTACCAGAGACCGTTGGGAAATAGCTATTCTGCAGATATCGAGTGATCTCCTGAATTCTTTGATTCTCCGCAGCTCCGTTGGGACTGTGTCGGGAGATTCGGCGCGTGGCTTATTTACAAGAGTGTGTTTTGCCATACAACGCATCTTGAGACAAGTGAGGATTCAAGGAGTCTACTCGACGATGCGATAGAGCGGGTGATCGGCAAGCAGTACTGCCTTCCTTGAAGCAAGTTATTCATGACTCCCGAGGAAGACGTCACATATCATTATAGCGGGTATGACATAGTAGTCACAATAGCTGAGGTTGTGCAGTGCAATACTATAGGGTGAATCGCGGCGAGTAGTGAATATTTAGTCTCAGATTCCGAGTCAAACTTCCGAAAGAGCCGACTTCCGAAAACAAATTTATTTAACGTTTCCAAGTTTAGGCGTATTCCTCGAGAGCCGTGAATAGAGGCTAACTATCCATCATCCCTTCTATCTCCTCGTTCAGGAGACACTACAGAACGTCATACACTGCCTGATTGTTCCAGTTTACATGGCGAATAGCATTCTCCAAATGAACAACACCCTGACAAAGTTGCCGAGAAGCAATAAATTGAGCAGATCGTCCACTATCTGCTCAATAACTGCCCAACAATCTCTGGAAGCGACTCCCCTGCGATAGATTCGACATCTGTTGATGTGCGTGCATACTCGGGCTGTAGCAAACGTCCAAAGAGCATAAAGTTTGCGCGGAAACACATGCACATTCAGAAACGCTTAGTAGATGCTTGGATGATAACTCGCGCCGAACAGAATCACTCTCCTTCTTTTCGTCTAGGAAAGTTCTAGTAAGTACCTTCGCCTACTACTAGAGTTTGTTTACCAATATTCCATCTCTTGTAGCCTTATCACCTTCTTTATCAAGCTTTGCTTGTTACGTGGACTCATCACCGTATTCAAACTTGCATTTATGTCGGAGGATATCGATGCGAGGGATCAGACTTGCGATTATCCAGGTTCGCCACACGGTTCACCGTGTACATTTGAGCGCTTTCTGATGGAATGGAATGGCTGGTTAGTGAAGTTCGGGGACTCCTACCTTGAAACGAGATACGAATACATCATCTAAT
>KV448734.1:0-14861 GCA_001658105.1 Rhizopogon vinicolor AM-OR11-026
ATTAAGTATGCTAAGTACACATTAAGTAAAAATCTGATTTTCCTGATGAAGAGAGAGCACAGCCGCCATGCTTCCGCGATCAAATGAAATGAATAGTACAATCGTCCCCCAACTCGCGGGTCACAAGTTACGAGGTCGGTCAAATGCTCAGACCTTCAGTCAGTGGTGACTAACGTTCAATGGATGCCTTCACAGGATGGACAGTGACACATGGATTCTTCACGTGGATGGGTGGATTCCTGCTCTATGTTGATGGCGAACCACGCGCCACCCTTACACCTGATGAACTCCTGCGCTTTATTCTTCAGGAATCAGTGGACATACCTATCATCACCAAGGCTGATATAGAAGATTGAAGCAAGGGTGATGGACTATCTAAAGGCATTGCGGTCCTTCAGCTGTCATGGTTTGTCCTTCAGGTCATCGCCCGGTCTATCCAGAACCTCCAGACAACTCTGCTTGAAGTTGATACTCTGGCTGTCGCTGCTCTGACCTGCGTTGCCTACTGTTTGTGGTGGAAAAGCCTAAGGACATAGGACACCCTTATCCCGTTCATTGGAAAGCATCTAAACCTCCGGAAAACTTATTCTATGAGTATGTCGTACATCTTATTGCCTAAACTTTACTCATTCGTGTGCATTATAGCAAGGCAAATAATGACTTTGTCGGCGCAACCGTCTTTCATATGGTCTATCCTTTTTCCAGTCTTACGGGCATTGATCATGTTATCTCCCCCGGTGCTGTCCGTTCACGTCGTGTTCCGTCTGTAGGTGGCTATGATGGCCATCGTGATGATGTCATCATACTTCTCATCGGATTTTTTACTGGGGTGGTCTTTGGAGGGATGCATTGTTTGGGTTGGAATTTTTTGTTTCGGAGACACGCAGAGCAGACACTGTGGCGTGCGTCCTCCCTTGCCATAATGTGTGGTCCGGTAATTTTTTTCCTTAGCTTTTGGTATTACAAGTTATGGTCGAAACGTTCCAGATCCGAGCTTGCTTCAGTTGATACTACTTTCTTATTTTTCTTGCTCATTGCTACGTTGATCACTTTCGTCTTATACATCGTCGCACGTGTAAGTGTTCTACTGATAGTACTTATGGTGCTGAGCTTACTATCGATGCCTCCTGGCGTATACGATACAGTATCTTGGACCAAGTTTATTCCCCATCTGTAGTTACCTTTTATCGCCGTCACAGATTATGATACCATTTACCTGTTTCTTGCCAGGGCCTGTTGTGTCGATATTACTTAATATTGAAGTGCTGTTCCATTAGACATTTGGCGTTTGATTTCCTTTTCCATGGCCGTCGCATGATGCATCACTCAATAATAATAATGCATACTCGCACTAGGCTTGCACTGCAACTTGACATTCTATTCATAAGTACGTGCACTTATTACCGCGCTCACTCATCCCTCAGTCTCAGATAGAATACCGAGGGTCCTGTAAGTTGTACTGACTCGCATCCTATATTTAGGTCACGGTGTTCGTCAATGAAGTACTGTTTTTGTTTTGTTTTTACTTCATGAGGTTTTAGTGACTTCTGAATCCCCATACTACTTAGTAGAAAAAGGTGGCGACCATTTTATGAATCTGGCTGACATGTCAGCCTATCCACACCGACTGAAATTTCATCAGTACCGATGGCTTGGGCAGTGCACTATAATACTGAAGTCCAAGAACAGATTTTTGGAGACGTCACCCTACCCAGCGATGACGACGACGGGTGAACATCACGCCCTCCCCCTATCGCCTTTAGCTGGTTTTAACGTCTTCACATTCGCCTAGACCAATGATCGAACACTGTACAACAAACATCACATATGTTAACATACATCACATAACAGCACGTATTGTCTACCATAGGGCAGCGCCCCAACGGACAATAAACAGACTATCGACTCATACATGTCTCGATGCGTTTCAGTGAATATACATCACATATTTTACATCAAGCAACACTGTTGCCAAGATCGATCGAAGGTATAATCAATTGAACGTCCTCAACCAGTGAAAGGGAGTGAGCAACGGCCGCCAAGATTTGCTTACCATCATCTTACATCTTCGCCTTCCCTTTCCCCGAACCATGCAATATCTCACCTAGGATCTCGACCAGTGCCTCTCCGAGTGCATCTGGTTTCTCTTGGGGGATCTAATTGCAGAAGCAGGAATATTTAAGAATCCAGCTCGAGTAAAATATGATGGGCTACACACCAAATGTCCTGCCCCTGTGACGATCCGCTGAGACACCACCCTGTGCCCTGCAGCCTCGAGAATGTCTTCCCTCGCTACTTGTGTTCTATCACAGATACAGAGTCACTTTCTAGACCATGGACGAGGGAAGCAACGTACATAAACTCCTGGAATTCAGCCCACACGATGTGGACCCCATTTCCAGCGTCCCCTACTGCTCGACATGCTCGTGACAGAGACTCAGGCTCTACCGTATGAGATAGACATGCGTACAGTGGGCTCTCCTCGTCCTTCCTTAGAGTCGGCGTGACGTAGCTCTTCGCCGCACCTCCCAGATCATCCACCTCCTCAAATCCATACCGAATGTAACTGCTTAACACCCTCTTATCCCACTTCCTCCAAACCCCTTTCCCCCCGATCAACCACTTCTCTAAAGCCTCTCTGTTTGGCCAGCGGTCCCGTTTAGTCAGTGAGCCTCGAACATTTGCAGCTCCGTGGATTGAGCGAGGGTCGGTAGGGGAGAGAGATGGAAACATTAGCGTTGGTTCGACCAATATGATGGCAACGGGTGTAGGACAGGGATGGGTGAATGTAAGTGCGAGAACCCACGCCGTGCAGCTCCCCGAATGGGCAATCCCTACTACCGAACTATTTTTGAGCGAAGGAGAAGATAGAAAGGCTCGGAGGTAGGACTCAAAGTCAGCTGTGGCTTTAGGACATTGTATCAGCATAGCAGTTATACTGCAGGAAGACGAACATACTGCACACTCCCTTCCCAGCTGCCTTGCGCGCATCAAGCGTAGGGCGGTTGAGAATCGCCGATTCGCCATGGTTAGGGAAGTCGATGACCCAGATATCTCGAACAATTGCGCGGGCCTGGTGGTGCGAGAGTAGGCGAGAAATGGTAGGGTCGTACTGTTCCTTGTCTGGTCCAACATACGGGACCGTGTTTGGTTACCCTACGAGATATGGATGGAAGAAGACTCACGCCCAGCAAGTCCATGTGAGAAAACGAGTGTGATACCATCCTTGTTGCAGGAGACGGGATAGTACAATGTGCAGCATTTGAGGTCCACGGGGTCTGTCCCCAGAGTTGAGTGTAATGAGAGGACGCGGCGTTCGGGTGCTGGGCTGAGTTGACACATCGTTCTAACTTCGCACTCCAGGGTTCAACCAAAAGTTACAAGTTGAACCTGCCAGTCACAACGAAACGAGGCGCCTCGTCTTGAGACTGAGACGATATGGGCAAAAAGGACAACGTAATCGTGCTGGGAACCACCATCCTATGATCTTGATCCTCCAACGTTGTGACATCCTCTATTAGAACTCCACATGGGTCGTGGAACGCGCCACTTCTCGAAATTCCCATGAGAATCAGGCCAACCGATGCGGTCGTCGAAATCATATAATAAGGATACTACAATTCTCTTCGCGGGGCGAAAAAATGCCCGTTCACTAGCAGGCTGGCAGTATAGGGAGAAGCACGTCGAACCTCTATATTAGTATTCGTTCATGCAGTCACATGCGCCGACTGGGCTTATAATCATTAAATGTGCTCCCAGGAGGTTGGAGGTGCTTCTGCCGGCTGCTACTCGCTATACTCATACGCCATGCATGGCTGTACTGAATCTATTTGCATTGTAACAACCCGTTCCTTAGAAATGACTCGATGATCAAGTTCAGAGTGTGACACTAAGGCTCAAGAAAGCTTGCATAGAAAATCGATCAGCAATTCCAGGATCAGACATTCACTGGCGAAGGGTCTCGCATAGGAGCGGGAAACTGGTACATGGCTTCTATCTCCGATCCACTCTTGATCTCCAAAGTGCTAACCAGATAGCGAGATCTGCTCTCCCCAAAAGATGGACCGCGCTGAGTTGCGCGCAACTCACTGGACAGGCTTAGTACTGCCGACATCGCTACTGTGAGATGAGGGTGTATCACAGGCGTAACGTGCTATGCACGACCCACATACCTGTGTAAAGCTTCGAGGATCGCCGCCTTCCCCTTGTTGAGCCAAGCAGATGGTGGTTCCATAGACGCATGACTCATGGATAGAAAATTATTGTTCTTTGCCATTGCCCATTTTTCTGGGTCCGGGGCTGGCATGGCTGTGATCGCATGGAGTTCGTTGCCTGGGCGGACAGATTGAGATGAAAACCAACCCAGAGAAACAAATGGCACCTACGTATGATATTGTCCACGAAGGAACCCATGTTCTATAATCTTGAGTGAGTGGATACATCCTCAGTCGCGTAAATTAAGCGCACCAAATCGTTCTTGTCATAACCTATATAGATAACAGTAAGATTCATCCGGTTCTTTCATAATGGAACAACTTGCCAAACGGATCTAAAACGGAACGTTAATTACATGAGAGTAACATTTCAGTTTCAGGACTTACTCTCGATTTCTTCGCCAGCAACAATAAAGCCAAAGAAAACAAAGCTCTGGGAAACTAAGTGAGAAACGGTGACGCAAGGAAACAGCGCAATACTTACCGCGATAACAGACGCAGGAACAGTGAACCATTGAAATATGGACCAGAGCTGGAAGGGCTATCCCACACAACGGCATCGTCAGCTAGCTGCGAGTGCGAAATACATATCTCATTGCCTACCAAAGTTCCACAATAAACTGTTGTGACCATCCAAAGGTGCAAGGAGTAACTGAGTGAGGAGTGAGTGACCAAAAAGGTAGCATGAGGTCAGGGATCACATACGAAACCGGAATTGGAGTAGTAATGACCCTTTCTAATTCATTCAGAGCATCCACGAGCTGATTGAGCGTTGCATAAAGCATATCTGGGAGCAGAAATATCAGTGATAGTAAAGGGCAGTATCAGCAAAACATACTTAGAGTTGGGTCATTCAAGACACCACGGACTTGCAATGCGGAGATGTAAGAAGCCTTTGAGGACCGAAATGAAGCCTTGAGATTTGCCCTGTACAGTGAGACATGCGTACCAAATACAAGGATATTTCCAAAGGTACATTGTATTTAGCAGGGTAAGGCTTTTGGGATTCCACTTTGAGGGTACCTCCCTTTAGAGTTTTCCATATCCAATGCAGGAAAGGGAGTGGAAATGCCGACCGCCAGCAGTACCTAGGAGGCCATTCGGCAGGTAGTAATTCGTCGGATTGAAGATTACGAAATGTTTGGGACTCTACATCATCAGAACATTTGACGGTTTCGTTCGGGGATGCAGGTCCTCGGAGTGTTGATTCAGTGGAAACTGTTTGGTTGGGAGGACGGTGGAGGGATATGTTTTGAGGTAGCCGCTTGCGATTCCGGAGATCTGCAAGAGGAATGATGGCAGGGAACGGGTAATTGGATGAATAGAGGAAAGGGACTAGCGGGTACAGATCTTGATAGTGAATTCCCTCTTCGCCTCGCAAATAGTGCTTGACAGAGATTGCATAGGCCTCGAGTAAATTCACCACCGTCTTCTTCTCAATCAAGGTCATAGCTTCCTGCTCTTCCTCAGTGTGTGTGTGAATCTTGCCCGGAGCCGTCATAGCATTGTCTGCGATCTGACTAAGCGACCCATCCGAAGGAGAAAGACCTTGCGCACCTGGGACATGAAACCAGACAGTCCGCGCAAAGATGCGGCAGTTGAGCACAATTTGAGACCAATATCTTCGCCCGTCATTATAACGGTCAAAACTGGATGTCGTTCGAAAGGATATAACGAATCCAAGAACAGTACCAAACCTGCAATGAGAGTTAATCAAAGAGAATTCACTGAAGCTGAAGACACTTTACACAGTGATAAGATCCGGCTGGATGGAAAGTTTTCCGTGTGTGTATTGATTAAGGAAGCATAGTACAGACGACCAAATACCGGTGCAGATCAATATGGGCCAGCATCTACTTAGGGTAGTTGACGAAAGTGTGTCCCACAGTATCCGGGACATGTCCCGCCAATTAAGCGTACGCTCAGACGAGGGAGCGAAGGTATGAGCCATGGGGAGTAGTAACAAGAAAGGCCCAGGGTTTTCGAGAGCCTTTAAGCTCCTTAAAGCCATAACATGATTCTCTACACGTGGCAGTAAAACTAACATCCTGCTGACCTACTAGTTTGGAATGGAAAGATCAGTACTTCGGTTTCACAAGACCTGTGGTTCGACAGGGTCTCCACACATGCCATAAAGATCGACTTACTTACTCCAGGCTTCCTAGTGGCCCACGCAATTTAGAAGCCCATGTCTGTTTTTCACTCTTCTAATGGAGACCACAACGATAGCGCAGTATTACTTGGGAGTCCATGCTCGGGAGCAAGTTGATTGGCAATAATGATTTAAATTACGCCCCTCATGTAAGACGCGTGATGGTCGGTGCTAAGCACTAAAGCTGTTTGACTTTATTTGACTTTGTTGCAACGAAAGGTGGAAGGAGATTGATCGAGTCTTTGCCAAACACCCTCTGCGCCTAAACTTCAAGAAATTATTCAGATTAGAAATGATTCCTCTCACAACAGGGATGCACCTGAAGTTGAAACACATCAATTGCATGATCACGGTGTAAATCAGCCTCTGATTCAGAAGCGCCGAAATCATGATATTGAATCTACTGGGCTATTTACATCACTTGTGACACAATTCTTTGATTAGATCATAACTTAACAGAACATGCGTTTCGCGACTCGCAGTGCGATAAGACTATCTAACTGTCGCTTATCTGAATTAACCGAGCGCTGAGCAGGCGCCCAGGGCTAACTCCACGTACTTGGCACCGTGACATCGCCTGCTAAGCTACATAGAGACACGTCCTTCCGATCCAGGTGGTGGGCTACAACCCTAAAAGCACCCCTATATGCCATCGTACGTACCAGCATCAGACTATATTGATAAGAATAGCCTGATCAGTACTTCTAGAGCGAGTACAAACTGCTATATGAAGGTCTGGCACGCACCTATGGTTGTTCAAAATAAGTGCAATGTGGGCACAAGAAGTAGAAGCAATGCTGGAACTTCTGCAAACGGTGATGAGTGCGCAGTCATTATTAACTCGCGAGCGCCTTGGAACATGCCGAGAAGATCGCGCACTCCCAGGACCCGCACGCCGCGCAGGACGTCCCGACCAAGAGGTCTGCCATTCTATTCATACATCAGATTGGCACGTACCTGCAGGCACTTGGTATCGGAAAACGCCTTGCGTAGCTGGTTCGCAATACTGACAAGGTGAAGGTTCTTTCATTCCGGAAGTTTGTCTGTTCGACCTCAAGGTGCGGCTGAGTATGTTTTTGTAGAAAGCTTAACTGTGTTTTCACTTTAGTATAAAAGGAATGACTAACTTCAGTGCTTAATCTAGGGCGTCGCGCACACACCAGTATCAAGAACATAACATCGTAAGTGGGTATTCCGAAAGTTGTGGTACGGACAACCAGATGCTATAAATACATTTGTTAACATAGTAGGTTCGAGAAGTATAATACGAAGGGTATCATCAAGTAATAATCGTTGCAAGACGACTCTCTGACATAATCTCTTCCAGTTTGTACCTTGGAGCAGCATGGAACTTCATATACCCGTGGAAAAAACTGACATACGCACCATACGCATCAGTGTGCGCTTCCAGGGATTCGAGGATATTATGATGCGCTCGCACAGTTTTGTCGATGATTTCAGGCAGAACATCCGCTTTATTGAGAGAGCGAGATGCTGCCATGCGTGACACGTAGTTTGTAGTGTCGCCTTGGGTTTCCTCTTTATAGTATGACAATATATCACTGAATACTGGCAGGTTAGGACACCTAACAAGAAATCATTGACGTAGCACTTACTTTGTGTGGTTCATGACAATGAATAGATCTGGTAGAGATTGGATGTATTCCTGAACTGGTACTATTGCAGGGAAAATAAACAGTACTGCCGCGGTTGCCAAGCCTGATAGGAGCCGACAATAGTCGGGAAACAAAGGCGTCTCTGTCGAGATCTATCCAGCAAAGGGATTAAGATCTAATGTGCTGTTATTTGGAGAAATACCATACCTGCATATCCTTCGTCTCGTGGTCAAGCAAAAGCGAAGAGACGAAGTCGAGTATGGATGTGACAATCAAATTCGACACCAGTGGGGAGTAATGGCGAGGGGCCTCCCGCAGGAGTGAATCAAGAGCTTCCAGGGCTGGATCGCCCTGTGGTTGGCAGGTAACAAACCGCTCGTTGAAAGGGAACAGGTGCACCATGTCTAGGCCCCCACCCAGATGGTCGTCGATGCTGATACCGATGGAAAAAAGAAGGCAGATCCACATCTTGGTTGCATGGTCAGGGAGGTGAATATAAGCATTGGCTGCTAACGCCACACCAGCGGGTATGTATGGGCTGATGGAACCCATCGGAAAACCGCGATTGATGGCTTCCTGGCAACATTCGTTTAACATCACGTCATCAAGCATGAAGATGATGCCCCTGTATTGCAAGCCACAATGCCGAAGAAAGTTAGCAATGGCCTGGCGAATGCTTGCCTAATTATTAAAGCTTAAAATCGGGACGTGGAAGCCTCGTAGAGTAAATGCACGTACTTTGTCATCAAGAGTAGATGTAGATAGGCTGTCTTCTGTCTTGGTCATCGTAAATAGATATGAGACTTGGTTGTTAAAATCCGTTTGCACGTACTACTCTAGTACTTATACCCTACCACTATTAGCCATGTATAACCTCGTTCATAAATATCTCAAGGCCCCGACTGTTACGAGTCCCTTCAGATCGCCCTTGGAGTGCTAGTGATTGCTAGTGGGGCTCGGATCCCATACAAATCTCCATATGTCGCTCTACGCTGAGAATGACGTTGAGTCCTTGATTGGCGGATATTGTAAAGTTATTTGTGTCTTTGTTAGGCACACGCCCAACAGTGGTGGTTCATGCTAGATCGCCAACTTGAACTTGATCAAAACAAATTTGAGTGCATCAAAGATGATCAAACAAGTTCACCGCCAGTCACTACTGCAAAATTCAAACTGCCAACTAACAGTAGGCTTCTACGTACCTGCAACTAGTGTCGGACTTCAGCGATAGCAATAGTAATAAGAAGTGCAACGGTGGAAATGTCTGGTAAGCCTCAGATGAAATGATGAACATGGCGGGAACTTAATTTTTTTGAAACATTTAGGCTGATCTACGTGCTGACTAAGCTATGGAATGTGGGCCAAGGACCCCGAGTGACTAGACTGTCCTACTAGTACATAGTCTCCCATAGGCAGAATGAAAGATAGTCGTTCTCTCTCAGGCTGTATTAGGGATAAGTCCAGGCATCCGATTCCCATTGAAATACGATCATGTCGTCATCCTGCCACTTTTTTTTTTTCGAGTCATTGTTTATGTATTGTCCGTTGGGGCGTAGCCTTATGGTAGACAGAACGTACAGGTATGTGCTATAAGGTACTGTATATATCATGTGCGTATGTGGTGTTCGATCATTGGATCCTGCCACTAAAGTAGACTGGTCCAGTCTACCACCAAGCTCCCGAGGGCCGACATCCAGAATTTAGGTCGCGCAGTAGAGCAGTCGCTTTAGTATTGTGACCCGTCTGGTACCGCCGCCTCATAGAGTCGCCCCCGTCTACTTCATCGTCAGGTTCTTCGACTTTAACGCATAATTTAAAGGTCACAAGCGCTGGGTTGACGTCAAAGGAGGGATTTTATAATTGGCCAACGCTTTGTTGTCGAGGTGCCCGAGGTAAACCTGTGAGTCTTTTTCGGTTTGTGTTTGTGACGAAACTCCAGTTGTTTTCAGTTTCTCGGAATGGGAACTACTACATTTGCTTCTCTTCCTTATTGGTTGACGCCGACCCTACAATAATCAACCACACATACTTGCCAAGGCGCTATTGTGGTCTTGCTATTGGTGGTGTTTTGGAATGCAAAATTTTCTGACTCGTCCATATGGTTTCCCAGCGCGGATGAACGCGACGTCGCCGGCGATGTCAGGCTCCATGATACCACTTTGCGTGGAATTATCTGATTTCGTTTCGTTTCTCTGCCTCTGGCTTTGGGGATCACGACTCTAGATCATGCAGGAATAGAAGGATTCCCGTCAATTATATCTCGGAACGAGGTCACACACGGCACACGGTCAGTGGTACTAGGTCTAAGTACAGGAGTATGCGCGATGGTAAACCGAATGTTCTACTGAATTACGATTACCATGACAGCCTGTCCACTTTTATTATCGTTGACAACGTTACGCATATTTACTTTGCCAGGCTTCCATATTCTGACCATCGCCGACTAAGGCGCGAAATATATGGGGACTTCGTGCTCGATGATGCATAGCATACTGAATGCTGCCGAGATGCCATTAAGCACAAAGCGGGCTAGAACTCAACCCTTCGCCTCCATAGATCTCGACAGGCAGAGTATTGTAGGCTTCTATCAGGCATGCAGATCGCGGGACCGTCGAAGAGAAAACACATTGAAGTCTTTTGCAGCTTCACGAGCACTAATAAACTGCATCGCAGCCCAGGCGATAATGAGTTCTAGGGCGATTAACGCCATGACCATGATGAATAGACGACGAGAGGTGATAGCAAGTGTCCTCTCCTCCATACCCGGAATGTTCGGATGAATTGCAGTTCGTGTGCATGCAAATAAGGTCGCTAAGCAGCTCCAGATAATGTCCTACAGCGTTCTCACATCACTGCAGGATGGAGAGTTTCCGACGTAGAGGGTGTGGCTGCTCATGAACAAACTGAATGTATGACGAAACACCCAAGGGTAGGGGTGTCATGATGAAGTTGAGAGCGTACTTCTGTTGATGTTGCTCCTCTCTTTAAGGACGTGGGCACGCACGTCAGGTTCACATGTCTATCACACGTGGAGTTCTGCGAGGCGAGCAGAATTACATATTACAGTAAAGCACACAGGCCTGCAGAACGCCACATGATTGCAGCTGTATCAGATGCCGCATTTTCTGGTCCATCATATCGACATTCTATCCTGAGCACTCCGGGTGTGATACGCAGTAGACATCTTACTGACATGCAGCTTTGCATAAGGAACATCGATTCTTCCTTCAGGACGACAGTGTTCGACAGCGCTCAGTGGTGATCGGTGCCGGTGACCTACGGAATATTTTTACGTTAGAGTTATTGAGTTCAACTCCGAGGGACTATATCTATTACCTAGTATGGTAGGCGGCTCTACTCATTATGCGTCCTCGGTAAACTTTGGCCTGGAATCTGGATCTGGATTGGAGAACAAAATGCTACACGTCACAGAAGAGACGCAGAAGGGAATAAAATGCACTGCTATGCAGAAAACTTCTTCAAGTGATAATCCTATAAGCGCCAGGATTTGAATCCGCGCACGTCGCGCAGCTGGACTGAAACTTAAGAACGTTGAGAGGTAGAAGTGGAACTATAAATGAAATCATTGATTCGGAGTCAACCAAACGCCGCACGCCGCACATAACTCTCACATCCATGCTCCTCCTTGTCACCCTCTTCGCCCTCGTGCTGCTTGGGTACCGCTGGCACACTTGGGCTCCCCGTTCTCCATTCCCCCCCGGTCCCAAGCCCCTTCCCATCATAGGCAACATATTTGATCTCACCACCACCGAGCTCTGGCTCACCGCCTTCAAATGGACGTGTACATACGGACAGATCACCCACGTACGCATTTTTTCCCAATCTCTCGTCTTCCTCAACACCCCCAAAGCCGTCTTCGACCTCCTCGATAAGCGCGGCGCTGTATATAGCGACAAACCCCATCTTGTCATGGCGGGAGAGCTCTGTGGTTGCGAGAACATGGTCGCTTTTACCCCATATGGCGATCGCGCCAGGAGACAGAGGAAGTTGATGCAGAAGGCATTTGGCTCAGGCGTCATCTCTCGGTATCATGGCTTGATGGAGATGGAGAGCAGACCATTTTTGTCCAGGTTGGTCAGTAGTCCCGCCAGGTTCCAGGAGCACCTTAGAAGGTCCGTGTTATCTAAATATCGCGTCGACGACCTCTGTCCTACCTTGTCTCAAGATATATTGGCGGCCTCACCCTCCTTGTTGTTTATGGCCACCAAGTCAAATCAAACGACGATCCTTTCCTCGACCTTGCGGAGGAGTGCATAGATATTCTTTCTAACCGCATCGCCAGTGGTGGAGGTATATGGCCTGTAGATATTTTCCCCGCCCGTGAGCTCTATTTATTTGATCGTACTCACTCCAATCCTACACTGTTCCACTAGTCAAACGCCTTCCCATCTGGTTCCCCGGCGTGTCCTTCAAACGCAATGCTGCTATTTGGAAAGCCAAGATGGAAGAATTCGTCGACCGCCCATACGAATTCGTCAAGGACGAAATCGTGCGTTTCCCTTCTCTTCCCTATCTTCTCTGTTTCTAACAGAGGCTCATCTTCCAGAATAAAGGCACCGCACGCCCCTCATTCGTGTCTATGCTCCTCGAACCAACCAAGTCCTTCTCTGGCGCCTCTGACACGACCCAAAACGCAGAAAAGTCAATGGAACAAGTCAAAGCAGAGCACACGAACACGAACTTGAGACCCCAAGACGTCCAGCTCGACAACGACATCCGGTGGACCGCAAACTCGATGTACTCCGGTAGGTCCGTCCCCCGTTTTCAACAACTCCATCAGCGTCCTGACAACGACCGACCATAAGCCAGCATCGACACCGTTGTAACCGTGCTCTCGCACTTCATCTTGGCGATGGTGCAGCACCCTGACGTCATCGCGTGTGCGCAGACAGAGCTCGATGCTGTGCTAGGTGTAGGGCAGAGACTCCCAACATTCGAGGACCGCGCGAGCTTGCCCTATTGTGATGCCGTCTTTACCGAGACCTTAAGATGGGGTGTACCCGTCCCGCTAAGTGAGTTCCCGCACCAATGATTCCATTACGCATCTGAGTCCGTCTCGACTGACACCACTCCATTCTCCTTGCGCGCAGACCTCCCGCACAGAGTCACAGAAGACGACGTCTACGAGGGCATGTTCATACCAAAGGGCGCTCTCATCTTCGGGAACATATGGGCTATCCTCAGGGACGCGACGCTCTACCCCGATCCGGACGCGTTCAAGCCCGAGCGGTGGTTACAGCGCACCATGGACGATGAGCAAGAGAAGAAGCGCGACCCGCGGGCGTATGTATTTGGATTCGGACGTCGGTGAGTGCGTCGCATTAAATTTCGAGGTGTGTTGATTAATATCACTCGTACGCAGCCGTTGCCCGGGGAGCCACCTCGTCGATGCGTCAGTCTGGTTGTTGATGGTGAGTATGCTTGCCACGCTCGATATTCGAAAAAAGCGCGATGGGAGTGGCATGGAAATTGAACCTGTGGTCAAGTTTGAGAATTCGGTGTTTAGGTCGGTGTTTTTCTCGTTCATTGGGTTTTTCGTTCGCACCTCGTTAGTGTTTTGTATAATGTTGGGTTTCGCCTCTGCGAGTTCGTGACGACTCGGCGATTGCTGACCTCTCGTATGTGTAGGACTCCAAGCCCGTTCGTATGTGACATATGCCCGAGGAGCGAGGCAGCGCTGAGGTTGATCATGGAGGAGAGTCCAGCGTGAGACGTGTATGTGTGTGTGGCCTGCGTGCATGGGCTACGTGTATGTGTTCTTGCCTGTTCTCGCACACCTTTCTGCATGTGTCAGTGCATCACTCTCATCGATTGTATAGTTATCGTTATCATGATGTCGTGTTTCTTTGGGGTAGGGTATGATTAGCGTTTACGGGTTAATAGGAATGATTTGAGGTGACCGTTCTGTCCCCCGCTGGCATTTTGATGGTCAATGATGATTTGGCCGGTGGGGCGCATTTTCTCTGACTCGGATGACCCCCTTCGAAATCGTGGCACCGAGTCCGCGACTCATTCCAGACCGCACGGAATATACCTATTCAGAATCAGAAAAATTACCAGAAAAGGAGTCCGATCCATTCGGAGTTGGGATCAAGCCTTTCACTTCAAATTGACATGCAGACTGATTCTCTGAAACATCATTCAACTTCAGAAAATCAGGTTGCACCTACACTTGAAATTGAGCTTTCACGTTTCCCGTAGGTAGACCCTAATACTTGGAAGGAGGACGAAGGCCTGGTTGCGGTGGCGTTAGGGTTTGTATGTCATGCTGACTAAGTGACTATCAATGACGTACCCGAGTCACGTAGTCAAGCATGTAAATGTTGCATGGCACACCAATCATCACCGTGGATGCCCTTCTTCAGGCTGACAGACTGGCGAGTCTGGGTGTGCTGCGCCATCAATTATCATCCTCGATGAGCAAGTTTGCTGTCACTTCTAATGCATATGGTCTTCTAGTGTCGCAGTTACGCGTGGAATGTAAGGATTCACGTTTAATTTTAAGTGTAGAACGGGCAGCTACTATCTGGGATATGCGGACCAAGTGTCGTCTTAATTCTTATGCATGTCGTCTCAACATGTGGAGATGACCGTGGCAGTGCAGGAATGGAAGGACTCTGGTTAATTACCAACCAGCACTGAGCATTGCTTAGAATATTCGGAGCGAGGTCACACTCGGTCATAAGTACTAGGGTATAAGTGCTCGAATGTAAATCGTATTCCAACAGCACAAATATTCTACTCGTTTACGATGACGATGACAGAAGACAGCCTGTCCACATCCACTCTCGATGGCAATGTACGCATATCCTCTCTGTG
Source organism: Rhizopogon vinicolor AM-OR11-026 (assembly GCA_001658105.1). Taxonomy (NCBI): domain Eukaryota; kingdom Fungi; phylum Basidiomycota; class Agaricomycetes; order Boletales; family Rhizopogonaceae; genus Rhizopogon; species Rhizopogon vinicolor. Next base: position 14,823 of record KV448734.1, read on the forward strand.
TCCTTTCCATGTTCTGATTTTAATCTCAAATGATAGGTG
>KV448735.1:2445-14840 GCA_001658105.1 Rhizopogon vinicolor AM-OR11-026
TCCGTACCGATTGTGAGCACAACCATTCATTTGATATGACTCAGCCACAGCACTCATCACTTTCTTCATAGCTTGGTGCGATGAGCTATGGAACACCAGAATGGGCTGTACGTGCTGACCCTTCATTTCATCCACCGCATCCTGATCCTCCATCAGCCCTGGGTTCTCGAAGAAGAGCCATCTCTCGAGATCATGAAAGCTGCTTGGGATCTTGGTATCAACACAATCGACACTGCTAACATTTATTCAAATGGCGAATCAGAGCGCCTCATCGCCAAGTTCCTCAAGAAAGTATACCTCAAAAACCTATCCTTGATGGTATTCTGACGCACGAATTCCCATAGTATAATATACCTCGCCACCAGATCATCATCGCCACAAAGTGCTACCTTCTGGTCGCCGATGATCCCTCCATCCAGGCGTTCACCGTACCAGGTATTGAAGACCTGCCCGAGTACGTCAATCAGTCGGGCCTGTCTCGCGCTGCGATCTTCAACGCCGTCGACGCGTCCCTCGCACGTCTCGAGACTCCGTACATAGATCTCTTCCAGATCCACCGCTTCGATGATTCAGTCACCCCCGAAGAAACGATGAAAGCCCTCCACGACCTAGTGCAGAGCGGTAGAGTGCGCTACATCGGCGCTAGCTCCATGCGCTGCTGGCAATTCGCCATGTTAAATGATGTAGCGGCTAAGAACGGCTGGACGAAATTTGTGAGCATGCAGAATGAGTACTCGCTAGTCTACCGCGAGGAGGTGCGTTTCCCGTCTCTAAATTCACAAGTATGAAACAAAATGTCAATTTTAGGAGCGTGAGATGATGGCTTATTGCAATTACAACGGTATCGGCGTCATCCCCTGGTCTCCTCTAGCTTCCGGTGTACTAGCACGTCCCATAGGCACGGAGACAACGCGTCTCCTCACGACCGTAGGATCCGTGTTCGAGAAAAAAGTGGTCGGCAGAGACACGATTATTATTAATCGCGTTGAGGAGCTTGCGAAGAGGAGGAACTGCAAGATGAGCCAGATCGCGTTGGCTTGGACTGCGGCTAAGGTGACGAGCCCAATCATTGGTGCTAATTCGGTTCAGAGGCTACGGGAGAATCTTATTAGAGGACTCGAACTCACGACTGAGGAGATGGCATATTTGGAAGAGCCGTGCGTTTTTTCTGTTTTGTTGAGTCGATCTCATTTGACTGTGCGTTATAGGTACGAGCCCAAGGTCGTCCGTGGCCACGCTTAGACGCCTCTTGCGTTGAATCCCGAGATGAAAAGTTGGCTAAAAACTATGGCATTAAGGAGAAGCAGGCGACGTTGAATCGAGCGCTGGTGACATCTTTGTAAAACCAATTGTGTATATCACATTCCTGTCAAGCCTGGTCTCTTCCTTTCCTACATGAATTAACCAAACATGGACGGCGATCATATAGTCGACTAGAAGCTTGCGCTACTTTCATCGCTGTTGAAATCGATGAGATGGGCTTCGAGGCTATGCCTAGTGCTTGAGAGATAGAGGGTTTTTGCTGACGTGGGAATTTTGGCACAGCGTTCCTCGTCGATACATAATGTGGGCTGGTTATCCGTGATATACTCCATGTACATAGTCCGCGTGCACTACGTAGAGTGTGTTGGAGTTCGTGGTCACATGACGAGCTCGACGCTACTGTACAGTTGTGGCTGAACCTTATTTCGTCGGTTTACCTAGGGTATCTACTGTTTTGTATACCTGACGCGTTTGTTCACGGGTTCCCTGTAAACCTGAGTTGGTCTTACTTTGGAAGCACGCGCCTGAGACTTGCGGAAACTCAATAGAGTGCTGGCTGTCCGAGTTGTCATATCGCATCTTCTCTTTCCACCACATCCCAATTTCATTGTCAAGTCGTACCAGCCTTTCATCTTCAATTCGCAAATACTCGCGGGGATGCCGCATCAACATCTTCTCGTCAAAGTCTCGAAGTAATCGAATGTTGTCTTGCCCTCGGCTTCGTGATAGAGCAACGTAAACGTTGAACGACGTAAGCCCGCCTGTGGGTGGAGTTCCGATGTCTATCATTGTGTGGCTGATTATCTGGCCTTGTGATATGTAGTCCGTAAATGCATATGCCGGTGTAATAAGCAACTGCCTCCTGGTTATCGACTTGTGTTCTCGACCGTGAGTAATCGTGAACGTCCGTTCTAATGGAACCAATGGTAAGACATCTTTGTCGAGACTCCAGTTGGACTGCTTTTGTACGATTCATCTTCACCAGAATGTATGCTGGTGGATAAGTCAATTCTACAATTGGCGCCAAGGGTGAGAATGCCGTTTCTCGTTCATCGAGTGCAATCTTGATGATCTCTCCACGAGCACCATTTGCAATGTCAAGATCCGTTTCGACATTGAATGTTACCATGACCTTCATCCCAATTGCTAACTCGATCCTGTTTGACAATGCAGCCCTCTCATTCTGCTTTCCGCGAATTTTCGGTTTCGTGGCTACCGAAAACTGCTCTGCTAGGGTCAGGCGACGACCTTAGAAAGTGTCATATGCTTTACATATAAATAGTCGAGTGCCTGCTTCGCGACACCTAACTTGGACTATAACTGTATTCCAGTGATGACGAACAGAGTGACGTGGCGTGACAAGCACCGCTTCATTCCAAAGTAGTGTTGCAAAATCAGTGAGACGACAAACCGGATTTGTGATAATAAGTGATTGTAGCAGCTCTATGTGGTGCGCACGACAGCTGTCATGTCGGACGTGGCGTAGTAAGTCTAACCACTCTGGATCAATAACCTGTACTTGTTCCTTGAGCCGAACGACTATTTTGAATGCCTCGTAGAGCTTTCTCCCGAGCAGTTCCTCTGCACTGTCTTTGGAAGGATTGCAAGGCCAGTACATTGGAGCACTCCTGCCACTGGCAATGGATGGAAACTGGTGAAAGTCACCGACAATGATGACATTGACCCCTCCAAAGGCCCTGTCTGCGTCCTTAACTCCGGCGAGTGATTTTCCCTTTGCAATGTATGCTGAAAGTCGAGCCAAGAATTTGCGTGACACCATGGAAATCTCGTTGATGATCAAGTACAGTTTATTTCTCCAGAATGCAGCAAGTTTCCTTGCGGTTTTTTGTGACTGCTCACGCCCATTAATAGGGATTTGTGCGATCACATGGAGTGTTTTGCCGTCGATAATTGAAGCTGCGATGCCTGTGTATGCATCTTTGACGAATATGACCCACTCCCCTCTTGAAAATTCTCTGTAATAGTTTGAATGGTCTTCGACTTTCTTATGCCGCCTTCTCCGGGAATTTGCTTAAGCAATTGGGGTGGTGCTCGTTTGGCTAATGTCTCTGCTAAGTGCCAGTCAATAATACCATAGGCACCTTTTTGGTCTTTGAGCAAGCAGGGAGGGTACAGGGTCCACAGCAGTAACATATACTTGGATTTTCTGCGGCAGTGGTTCAACTCCATGATCATCACCGATGTCCATTTCCGGGTCCTCAAAGGACATTGCCATAACGTCGCCGGAACTCTCTGGACTCGGATCATTGTCCAAACTTCCGTTGAGATCAGCAATGTCCCTTGCCAACGATTAGTGAATGACAATATGCCTTTCTTCATTCTAACTATCTATGTACGTATCAGCGGCATTCGTTTGTATTCTACTGGATTGGTTATGGCTAACATGTATAATGCGGCAAATGTAAACAAGGTTCCTGCCGACGAAGTTCAGCCCTACCCTCTAGTAAGTAAATCTATGGATTTAGTTACCTATAAGAAAGAGAAAGAATCTGAAGTCCGTGCTGAAAGGCCGGAACTCCAGTCGAGTGCATGCAGTCATCGTGGCCTGCAGTACTGTACTACCCCGATCGAGATAGACCTTTCGGTGGGTAGGTCATGAGTCCGTAGATGGCTATCGCAGCCTGCCCTCAATCGCAAGAGCACGGAATATTTACTCCTACTCAATACATATAAAAGGGATCAAGCCTAAGTAGAACTAGAAGTACAAGCGGTCGGGGTAGCGGAAGCCCCCTGACGAGACCTTTCGCCGGATCGAAACCGCTACCCTGCCGTTTTACTAGCCTCTAAATGCTCAATCCGGACTGCATCCTACATTCGGTGACGGTGGTCAGCCTAGCACACTTATCCGTAGACTAATTTCTTGGCTCGCCTCGTACCTCGGCGGCCTAGAAGGCCAACTGTCTGTATGTACTATTCCGAATCATGTGACCATTAGTAAGCTGTACTCGACGCACCCATAACCTCTAATATTAACAACATCACGGCCCTCGCGGGCGTGATCTAGGCTTCGCAGTCGCATACTTCCAAGTTCCATGGGCTACAAAATTTGGATCATTAGTGGTGTTTGGTATTGAAGCAGCGCATGTACTATTGTGTTGGAATTTCGCGGCTGCGCTAACAACGAACGACGAAATGTTATAGGCAGGGAACCCTTTGCAAACGCGCAAAGGTTCTCGACTCGTAGGTACAACTATATATGCGTAAATAATTCTTATCTTATCGTAGAATGTAGGGAAATATCACATGCGAAATGCGAAGGACTTCAACAGCGCCCGAAATATTCCGATATATTGCTCATCACGCTTTACTATCCTAACAATCTATGCAGGCTTGTAATCGGCATGTTCTTGGCTACTGTCCCAATGACGCAGCTGAAAGGAAGCTACTTTCGAGCAAGTGGCATCCTATTTATTCCATTGACATCATTAAATCTGAGCACTGGATAGGCACGCTTTGCATTATGAAGTTGCAACGTCGACACGAAACTACAGATCTTATTTTGCAGGTGCGCGAGCATAGAGGTTGCGAGGTGTTGACACACCCTATAATAGATGTTTGACTGCACGGGCTATCAAGATTAGACAGGCTCGGACTAGGGATTGCCCGGGGACTAAATCTTTTTGGATTGGAAAGACCATCAAAACATTATTCGAGGAGAGGAATAAAAGCACGTATTGAGACGAAGAGTCAATGGGTGAATGTGTATAGCGCGTGTAACAAGTAGTGATTGGGTCTGTAAAGAAAAGGACGTGTACGTACGAGAGTCAAATCTTGATACGGGCAACTTAAGTGTATGCTTCTAACATCGCCTACAAGGTCATCGCAAACATTTACGTCCACAAAACAGATGCCTTGCGATACCAAGGGTCGTCCCTATTTCGTTTACTTCTTATCTTTTATACCTTGTTCCCCTCATGCTATTCCAGCAGATACTAATTTGACGGGAGGAGGCTCAAGGTCAGACGTGAAGGGGCCTGCGCAAAGCGAATTAGTCCAGTTCGCAACGTGATGCGCAGCAGCCTTGCAGTCGTCCTGGGCGTCTCGACGGCCCCTGAGTGTGTTACTACTTAGTCGTCTAGGTAAATGTCATCCTTGTTATATCATCCTCGATACTGATTTTGCTCCAGTCTAAGACATACTTCTGAGGTAAGTTAGCAAACGGGCATTCTGAATACGTTATGTCCACCAGAAATACTTGTATTCTTTCGTCTATGAATCGCTATCTGCACATCAGCGGCAACTTGGGGGCGGCGGCAAAAACGAACGAAATTGATATAGCACCAATGTTTCAGTTAATGTTAGTCGATAACGGTGATATAGCAGCCGTAGTGACGAGGATGTCTGAATAATTAGTAAGAAAAAATCCATGTGTCCGAACGCGGGGAAACAAAAGAACAAATGCACAGCTAGAAACAGATAGATCAAATGGAAGGTATACATTAGAAAAATATTCGGATCTAGGGTATCACGTTGGTATCTGCTTTCTACTCCTATCCCACGTCAAGTTGACGTCCATTTCATCCAGAGAAATGAAAGATAAATTAGGATACTTTACCTGGAGATCACGTTTGCGCCTTGCAAGACGGTCTTCGGTATAGTCTGTCGCCGGCCGTGCGAGTGGCATAGTGACACAGTGCGCGGACAGTCGCAAGCGCTGAATGGTCGATGGAAGGGGGAGAGTCAACAGGGCATCCAATATCATCTAAAATACATAGATTAGCCTTTGCAGCGAGAAGGAGCAACTTCGGATGTACCTCGGTATTCCATGCTTGCATGTAAGAACTTCCTACATACACGTATAACGATCGCAATACGGGAAAGCGAGCACACACGGCGTCAAGCACGAGAGCATCGACGTGTGTCACGCTCAGCTCCAGCTTCTGTACAGTCTTGAGGACCTCCTTATTGCATACACTCACGAGCTGATTGCCTCCTACAAGTGCGCCATGCAGTTCGACGGGGTCCATAGAACTGTCGCTGATCACGGGAAATGCACTCCACAAACTAAGATGCTCGAGCGCGCCAGGGCGAACGAAGTAGGGTAAAAGTTGACGAGGACCTTGGTATTTCGAGAGTGGTTTGACTGGAGGACAAAACGTAGTGAGGGTAAATTCTTTGGGTATGTGGGGTTGGGTTGTAGATGGGCGAAGATGACAAAACTTGAGATCGACTAGCTCAGGGACAAGAGGAAGTAACCGACTAAAAGCGTGCACGACCTCCGCCTCGCAAGGCAATGTGAGGCTTCGGAGCTGCAGGAGGCCATGTGGCGCATTTGCTACGAAGTTATTGAGGAAATATGACGCCACAGTTGGGTTGACTATGGAAACCGAACGAAGGTGGTCAGGTGAGAACACGGATAGTCCATGACCACTCTCCATCACCCGGGATTGGTTATCACAGACAATGGTCAAGTCAGCGACCTGCAACTTGGAAGGTGGCAGTGACTTGATATGTTCCACAGCACAGTTACCCAACAAAAGGTTCCCAATATTTCGTGAGGCGCACAGTTTCAACATTTGTGACTGGCTGAGGTCGACGAACATTAGAAACAGAGACCGAAGATTGACGAAGTGTGGCAGAGCATCGAGCAGTATATCCAGAAGCACATCAGATGCAATATCGCTGTGCACAGCACCAACAATATATCGGGGGTAAAGTTTACATTCGCGAACGGCATGAGCGATGCGTGATGAGGAGCAAAACTGTATGCGTTGCTTTGTATGCTCTATGGTTTCCAGTCGTGGAATGAAGCGCCGGTTGTTCATATCCAGAGAGTAGGGACAGAATGTTAGTGAGCGAAATAACAGAGGTTGTGCGAGATGACGGAAGGAGTGGCAAGTAAGGGTAACATCGTGAAGGAATCTCGGAGGAAGATGGTCGAATATTATCAGCCAAAGTTCGGGTGCCAGTTCCACACTGAATGTATTGGCGGAAGGTCTGCCCATGAACTGACCCATGTTCATGTTCAAGTTGGTGGCTCTGGGAGAGCAGTGCACAGTGGACTGTGCAAGTCAGGGACGATCGGAGACTCGGATAACGATATTAGCCGGAACCGCCCTGGGAGGGCTCATTGCTATTTACGCATTGATTCATGTGGCCTTGTAGTCTAGAGGTACGATACTTGCTTTGGGTAGTTCACAATTGCAAGTGGCCTGGGTTCGATTCCCAGCAAGGCCCTTTCTTTTTAAATTTTTGGTTTTTGCTGCGCGACCTCCTCGTCAACGATGCATTCGGTATTGCATCACAGGGCACGCCGCACGCGTGACTCTAAATTACACAAGAGCCTCGTAGATCGAGTTGAAGCTGGCAGTCGCAATTTTCAATAAGTTGAGCTACATGACCTCTCCCCTACTAGGCAGACGGTCGACCGTAGGTGAATGAAGATAGTCGTTACTTTTCTGTTCATCCGTGAACAATGAACACAATTTATCGTAGAATGAGATCCTGGTTGCAAGTCCTACATCAATGTCTGTTTGCTGTTATTTAAAGAGGTGGTTAACCTCATTAGCTCGACAGGCGGAAACACACTCACAGAGCAATTTATTATTGCTGCAGTGAATAACATTCCCTCCTCGTGCAATATGATATCGCGAACGAAGGCATTGAAAATGCTACCTCCACGTAAGGGAGGTGCGTTGTCACGCTCTGCTGCAAGTAAATGGAGCCTTTGCATGTTGTAGGTTCCCGAACTACCTCGTCGATGCCACGCGCCACCGCAGAGAGGTTGAAGTCGACCAATTGCAGCTGCAATAAGGGTTTATCATAGCTTGAGCCTGATACGGGAACTAGGCGTATGACACGAGATCCTCCCACTCCAAATTCCAGTGACTCTCACGGGAAGCAGCGAGAATTCTGCGGACCCTATGATAACCATGGAACAGATCGTCCATCTCCTGACGTCGCATCAAACCATTTATGAGGGATATCCATGAAAAACAGTATCCGAACAGATATGACAAAAATAGAGCCAGGGAAATTTATCACAGATATGACATGATCTGTGGAATTTGTTGTCCAAATCCAGGGTTCATCCGGTGAGGTGAAAACGTCCACAGGTTGAGGCACTATGGTCCATGGAAGACTAAATGAAATATGAAGTATGAGATATCAGCAACGGGCAGCACAAATCTTGCCTGAAGCTGGAGTGCCTCTGACACGTCCTCGACGTTATATGCAATTATCTGACGTGAGAACTAATAGCTTCTCTTTGGTGAGGAAACGGATGCCGCGCAACCACGAACCATAGCTATCATCGAACACGTTCTTTTCAATCTCCAAATCAGACATTTGAATGATAGACGGAACAAGACACATACATCGGCTTGACTATCTTGATGCTAATTCCATATATGCAGCGACCCGTACAGTGACTTCAAGTTGTACCCGTTGCTGCTAGCAGCGCCATGGAAAGCAAGGCGATCCCCCCAGACAGTTACCGCGGTTGAATCACGGTCTGCACGGCAGTTGACTGTGGCATTGACTACCAATGGGTGGTATCCATGCCAGTGGGCGACTATATGAGATCCATGAGCTAAAGGATGTTCCTCGTCGGTAGAGATCGTACGAAAGCTTATTCGGTACTTGAAGCTGGATGGGCAGCACTGCACGTCCGCGGTGATCACTCGGCGACAAGGGCTCATCACAATCACCTATATTTACATGCAATCTGATACCTCAGTTGCTTTTGCCCTTCGTCTTCGAACGCATGAATGTTTTAGTCATCCCCTTCGTCAATCTTGTCACTTGAAACTAGGTCTTCTCCCTCATGCCCATAGCCATCGACGATCTCCCACAACGCAGTGACAAGCTCCTTCACGTCATCGCTCTCCAGGCCCATGCTCATAAGCGCTCCATCACTCCTCCGCGTCCTTGCAGTCTGTTCCACAAATCTAGCATAACCCGTGAGCTGGATCGATGTAGAAGGGGCCGTGAGAAGAGATGAAGTCATCCTCAACGACCTCGGCCTCGTGTAGCGAAAGATGGACGGGAAAGAAGTTGGCACGGGATAAGCAGGCCCATGGATGCTAAAGATATGACGTGAGTTTGGATGCACATCACTCAACTGAGCCGCTAGCCATTACCTGGAAACCAAAGGTTCTCTTAGTGAGGACATGTCACACCATGCATCGAAGGCTGTCAGGTCCTGATGTAATAACCCTCGTGTTACGTTTCGCCTTGCAAAGACTGTATGGTCGTCCTAGTAGATTGGTTCTCGTTTCATCAGATTTTACGCAATAAAAGCACTGGTAGAATCCTCACCGTGTTTGGCACACCAGTTGATAAATTGCAGTGCAGATTAGTGAACATGGGCGTTGTCGCAGAAACAGGTAATGAAACTATGCCTCCCAGTTGTCCGAACCGAGAAGACTTCCGCCAGTTCAAATGATCAGCAATCGTTGTGATGTCATCCTGACTGTATTTTAGCCTATGGGAGAGAATTATTGGATGGAATGTTCGTCGCCTGCTTCAAGGAGAACATCATACCTCAAGGGGAGCGTCGCGGTCTCCACCAGAGATGAAACAACTGCAGAAGTGTGATACAAATTATTTCTCTGCCTTATCCAGTCAGGTAACTGAATGTAGAGTTCTGTGGCAGACGAACATCGTAAGCAAGTCCCTGTGATAGAGTACTTTCCAAGGTCGACCATCGGGATGGATGTAATATGGGGAAGGTGATGTCCGAGAGTTGATAGAGGCTCTGCAAGCACAATGCATCGTTGACGAGTCTTTTCGTGTCGAAAGACTACTTTCAAATGTTGACACGTGTTCTACAGAGAAGAGCACCCACTCACATTGTCAATGCCAGCGTGGTTCGGATCTGCGCCAGAAAGGAAGCTAAAGTTCAGAACAGAAGCCTTCAGAAACTCGTCGCGAAAGGAAGTCATGAAAGCATGCGAAAACCCTCCAAATGTGGCTGTATCATGCATCATTTGCAATCCCTGCAATTAGCGGTGACTTAGCAGATGGCCAGTGGTCATATGAAATTGAGTCTACCTGGAAGTTATCGCAGTTCTCTACGAGGAGACGAAATGCCCCATCCATGAGCTCTGTTTCCTGCGGGGTCATTTCAGATGGAGTAAGGCGAGGGAAAAGTAGAGGTACCTCATCATAACGCCGAAAGAGCCCTTGACCAATGCTCCATTCAGCCTCAGTACTTTCCAATGCGTCCGGGATGGCTTGAATAGATTTTTGATCGAGGTAAACGCGACTATAGTCTGACCAGTATCTAATATTTGGGTCCTGATGTTCTAAATCATCTCCTTCTTCCATGTTGGATTCGAGACGAGCGTGATATTCACTCTGAGGAATCGGATCTTGTGTCTCACGAGACACCGCTCCTCTCCTGTAGATTATCAGTCATGATAACATAACAGCCGGCACACCACTGCTCACCAGGTCGTGTCAAGTGAAGCATTGGTAGCTATATCAGCTTCGTTCGTTTTTGCAAGCGTTCCGAAATGTGCTGCTCAGATGCAGTTCAGGCAGGAGGATATAGATTCACCAACGAAGGCGTACACTTATGGTCGAACGCCAATAGGCGTGGGCAAAGCGTGGGCTGATTCTATGGAGGTACAATGCGGCATACATCAACTTGAGGGTCTCACTTAGAAACAAGACATATGCGGCATACCTGAGGACTTCTTCCCTCTTCGAACGAAAGGTCGTGATTTACGATGGGTTCGTCCTCACCATCATAAGTAAAATAGCTCTCCTGCGTATTCCAAAAATGAGTTCCAGTGTAATTTGCGAATGAGCCTGCTTGGATGTAGATGATCTCTCTCATAGCGCTAAAGAGAATCATTTCATTTCATAATGACATTTACCTATTCACAATTATCTTACGTAACAAAGGCAACCTAGGCTAACTCCATCCTTGGGTCTTTCATACAAGCCTTCAATCGAGCTCCCGCAATTCCTTGACAAACGAAGAAACACCAGCAAAGTTGTCCTGTTGTGACTGTGGAAGGTTATACCACTATTACATCAGAACATGGCTGTAGAACTTGACAACTTGTTCCTTTGGAAGCAAAAATCTTCATAGTTGACGGAACGATATAACAAAGATGACTATACATCTACCTGGACTGGCGAAATTTCATAGCAACGACAAGTCATCAGTAAAACAACCAGTTCCTTTTTTTTTCGCACTTACATAATTCAACCTTTTGTCTACGAGACCATTCAATTAAGGCGGTGGGCATTTTCACAAGGCGAACCAGGGCGCTTACAGCAATAAGAGAGAAAAGTGATACGAGTCATGTTGCCACAGTAGATATGCTCATAATGCATAGCACTATGTCGGGACCGTGAAAACTTTATGCATTATGCAACACCATGTAGGTCACGTTATTGTGACATTTGTGACCTCTGCCAATGTGTGACACTAAATTATCTACCAGTACACGTATTAGACTGAGAAAATTTGATCTAAAGAAGTCTGCATAGCAGTCATCAGTTCTTCTCGTCGTAGGGCACGAGTACCAAAAAAAATGCGAAGTTGTTGTGGTGATAAGTCGTGATACAAGTCAATTTGACGCTACTTTACTTGATCTAAAATATTAGTACTTATACTATGGTACGCTAATAGAAAATAACCAGTCCGTTAAGTACTTGTGCACGATAACTAATAGTCCATCGTCCGTCTTACAAACCATTACGGAGCAGAAGATCCGACCTGCGCTCGCACCCTATCCGATGCAACTTCTGATTCCAACAGTTGTATTGACAAGTTGAGTGAAAACTGAAGATCACCATACTGCATGCAGCTGGCCTCGACCCGCTGACATAAATCAAAGAGATCTGTGCATGTAATTGATAAGTGTGTACATTTTTGTTGTCGTCACCATCAGAATCAGAATCAACATCGATGACTTCGCCATTGGCGACGGCAATCTCCGAGTCGTGACGGGCCTCATCCGCAACGGCTTTGTCACCACCTTCGAATGCTGAGAATTCCCCTATGGAGGTTGCACAGTTCCGCACATCCGAGATTCCCTCATCATCTTGTGTGAGTAGTCAAATTGCTACTAATACTTAACTAACATCTGAACTATGCACATCATGTAAGTAGCACAATAAGCCAATAGCACACTTCTTTCTCAACAAAAAAT
>KV448736.1:0-14836 GCA_001658105.1 Rhizopogon vinicolor AM-OR11-026
TAACTGTCATAATTGTCATAATAGCCTTAGTAACTTTTTATACGTACCTAATAGCAACTTTGATATATATAGTGACATAAATAAGTTGCCATAACCTATTATGACATGGACCCTTTTTCCTGATGTAGACCTGTGTATGGTGCTAGAAATCGACACTAATTTCATCTTCAAGTTTTCCAAAATATCCCCTATGCACAACGAGTCGGAGAGTTTCGAGCGAGATAATGCAGTGGAGCCTCAGGTTTCAGTGGTTGATGACGGGTTCAAGGACGTTGAGTCCCCGGGAGAGGGTCGTGGCAAGCGTAGACGCGTCGCAAATACCCAATATAATGATTTTTAGCAGCACTAGACGTTATTTTCGTGTTTTTACCATGACTGTCACACAAAATAGGTTCGATTCGCCAGGCGTGTGACGGTGTAACCAACTTAGGTGCGTACTTATCTCTACAGTACTGTTGCTTTCACGCTGGGCTTTCGCCTGCTTTGCTTTTTTGGTTGGTCAAGGCATATTCCTTCAATATTGTTGGGCCAGTTGGGCCAAGAGCACTATAAAGTTCAATTTTTGGCCCAAAATTTGAAACATCCTGGGTAAAAGCTGAAATTGGTAAAAACAGCATATTTATTACATGTTCCTGCCTAAATCCTTTACGCTGCTTTTGAGTGTCTTACACTGTAGCACCTACCGTTGGACCGCTGGACAGCCTTCGTATTTGGTTCATGGTTCAACCCAATGGTTTGGAGTCTGGGCTGAATGATGGCAAGACACTGCTAGAACACGATATCTTGGGCCAAGAACGCCTATTCACTATCTGAACTATCGTTACCACCCTCCTCCTCGTCGGTCGAGCTCTCTTCTTCCTCGCTGTCCTCAGGCGCCAGTGTTCGCTTCACAGCTCCCCCACGCATCGCAGCCATCTGACCAGCCAATGTGTCTTCTTCAGGATCAGAAATCTCATCCTCTGCCGTCTGCTCTTCTGCGTTGAGTGCAGATACATCATCGATTTTAAGCTGTGAACTATATCAGTCTTGCCTAACCGGTGCAAACCCAAGGAGAACACACCGTCATGTCGCGACACAATTCCTCACCCACCAGCGTGTCACTCACCAAGTACACCTTCCAAGTGAATAAACCGACGTTGGGGGGTGCCTGAAACTGTAGCTTGTAGCAGCGGTAGTCACGTTCCTTCCCTGGGCTCGATGCAGGAACGTCTGAGATCTTCAACGGGGGAACGACGATTCTATTGGACTTGTCATCTGCAAGGACAAGCCACCAACCTGGTTTGCGTAGCTGTAAATGTTCCAGTCAATGAGATCCAAGGATGGCACTGAGGAAAGACAAACCCCAGGCCAATGTGGAGCATGAGCCCATGCAGGCGTAACCTCGTCGGTTTCCTCGGCGTCCTTGCGGCTGTTCAGGAACTTTTCATCTTTCTCCTTGTCTTCGCGGATGGCCTTGGGCAGTTTTTCAGACACAGACAAAGGTGCTTCGGCCTGGAATGGCTGGCGCAGGCGCAGCTTAACAAGCAGGAAAACGATGGATGAGGGTGTGACCAAGCGTTCACCAATGACTGGAGCCTAATAAGTACTGAGCTTATGGTCATGATTGAGAACCGACCTTTGAAAGACATGTCTACAACATCCAGCCGACTCCAGCCCTCGAGGGCCTTGCGTGCATCTGATACTCGAATGTCTCCCTCGCCCTCCAGACGCGATATGAAGGACGCAAGATCTCTCACTTCTGACGCATCAATATTACCATCGAAGCCAGGTAACTGAGCTTGTGGTGGAACAGATTTTCCTGGAAGAAGGGCCTGCATCATGTAGGCGTGCAAGCGCATCACCATCAGAGTGGGAGACAACCAACTTCGTGCAGCCGAGATCGTCAATAGCGCATTCAATAGCATCGGAGCCTGCAGCAGCAACTTGGCTTGTTCTGGCCATGAAAACGATCATCAAAAACTTTCATCCCAGCTTGAGCGAAAACGCACCTTGCTTGAGCGCCTCGTTGATATCTAACCTCAGGAAATGCGCATACAGCAAGACCAAAGCCCTCTCCTCAGTTCCTTCGCACTTCCCACCAGTTGCCACCAGTTCCTTCACTTCCCTCCATTGGTCACCTATCTTTTCGTTGATATCTTTCTCGAGATCCTGTAATCCCGTTGCTTTCCCTGCCCACGTAGTCTCCCAGCGGTATGCTTTCCCCAGTACACCCACGACCTCCTTCATCCCGCTGCTCTCTGTGAGCGCCTTGAAGAACGCTGCGGCCGTTTTTACATTAATCCCATCTTTGGTTTTTTGGCGGTGTCCAAACCACCATCGGCCCTATACTGTGTAAGGAACGAACTAGGTAAGCTGTCGGCGAGGGACATACCACAAGAGTGGGGAGCGCGCCACCGAAGAGAATGCCATATACACCGAGAACCCAGATGTTGTTCTTGCCTTCAATGATCCACTTTGGCAAGGCAATGCCCATCGAGACTTCCTGTCGGCCATCTGGATGTCCGTATAGCTCCCAGTTACGGCGGATGGTCTCGTCCGTCAGCCTTGTTATAATGTTAAGTGGATCAAAATCACTGCAAGACCGACACACGACGTACGACTTATAGGCCTTAGTGATGTCGACGAAACGGTTGGCAATGTCCTCGGCCGTCTCATTGATGGTTGCCTTCACTTTATCCGGATGGCTGAGAATAATGAGCTTGGAAGATCTATGCAAGCACAGGAAGTAACGGACTATACTCGTGACAGTTTCTTGAAATGCGACTTGATTTCCTTCTCTGTCGCTCCCTGTGTCGTGTGAGAAACTAAAGACAGAGAATACGTCGACCCATGCGTACCGTGCTGATGCCAAGGATCTCAAATGGGTTATAGACCTTGTTTTCTAGCTCTGCATGTGCAACTTTGTATGAGAGGAACGCGACGGCAACCCAGCCCACGACGATTAATAGTGATCTTTGACAACGTGAGTGGAATTCAGAATCAAGTGAGTGGCGCACTTTCTGGTAAACTTGGGTGTGAGCAGGGAACCACGTTGCCGCCTTCTTACATCCGCCCTGCGCTGCACACAGGGCGTACACTGGCACCCGCTATCCACGTCGGTGCTGTCTGGGCGAGGTTGAGCCACATGAAAAGATACACAGAAAATGCTCACTGGAAGAGACGGTTGAAAGAGACGAGAGTGTGATGGGCAGTAGAATAATGACAAGGACAGAAATAAGGAAGTAGGCAGCCATATTACCGGCCTCATCGTAATGATAGTTCGCCATTGCGGTAGACTAGCTATTAATTGGTCTGGCTTGAAGCCTAGTTGGGGGGAAGGGATGTGTGTTCAAGTAGGCAAACGTGGCTCCGGTAGAACTACATATGCACCGTGGGACTCTATCAGGAGTAATTGACTTGCTATAGACCATTCGAAATAAACTCATGCGCCTCAAAATCTCAACTGTCCATCCACTGAGTCCCTTCAAGGCATGGTTTGCGCTCGACACTCTCGCCGATGAGGTCTACACCATCTCCCACCTCAAACGCACGCTATGTGCACGGCTCCCGAGTCTTCGCCTGCCTGATCATAACATCACGCTTGTCATGGATGACTACGACCTACTAGATGACAGTCCCATTTCCATTTTACGAGATGGTGACTCTGTCTGGTGAGCAACATATGTAGTTTCTACGTCGAGGTGCTTATGCCTTTAGAAGTATTAGATGTGTACCCCCTGCATCCCAAGCACGATTGTCGAGCAACAGCTTACCCTTACCTGTCACTCGGAAGCGTAAACGTCGCGCATCTACGTCATCGGAACCATCATCCAGCTCGTCTTCGTCCTCGTCCTCGTCCTCGAGTTCTAGTTCATCTGACTCAAGTTCATCCTCAGACCATTCATCTTTGTCATCGTCAGGCTCGGGCTCCGATTCAGATACAGATGGACCAGATCCGGTGGAGAAGCGTGCGGTCGTAGCTACAAAATCAAAAAACCTACAAAAAAAGTACGAGTTCTTCATATTTCTCTTCGTCGCTCACGTAGAATCGCCAGCATTTCACTTGTCCCCCCAGGTTATGGTAAGCCCTCCACCCGCAATCGCAATCTTCGCAGACGGCGGAAACGTTTAGCTGAACGCGACGAACCCACTCAAGAACCTCTGGCACCCACATCCGGTGCTAACGCTGTCCTGCCTCTTCCCATTCAACAAGCGCCCTTAACACGCACCTGCTCTGAAGCTTACGCTGCCGATGCCGAGCAGTCCGAACCCCAAGTGATGATGATATCCTTGCGGAACAAAAATAAGAAAAAGAACTTCCGGCAACTTATGGACAAGCCCCTTCCTCCAAGGATTGTGTTCACAGAGCTTGAAAATGCACCTATACCATCTGAACCTGGAACGTCTACTCCAGCAAAGGTTTCAGTTCCCCCCGTCAACCACGCACGGCTGATTCCTCCCTCGGAACGGGATGATTTGCCGTCGAATATATTTGTAACGAGCATAGATGTAGAGGAGGGTGTACGGTCGAAGAAGAAAAGAAGATCGAAAGAGACGCCCGTCGCAGTTTCCTACGACGATGAATCATGCACTGCTTCTTTCAGTCTCGACTACGGTCCGGCCGAAGCAACCGTGGCAGACGAAGCCCTGCACCTCCGTGCAGAGCAACAGTGGGATTTGCTCCAAAAAATAACTGACATGTCAAAAGTGGAAGTAGGCAACGTTATTGCATACAAGGTAGGCTTTTTGAACAGTACGAGTGCCTCAGGAATACTCATCGCGCATAGGCTCTTGCCATCAACCCTACGACGTTTACACCTGAGATTCTGACGACAGTTGCCCGCATCACATGTATATCTTCCGCGGATGTTGTTGTGCGCCTTTTACAACATCCTGTTCAAGTTTCGTTCGGTGGGTTGACGGAAGAGACGGAAGCTGGCGTAGAGGACGAGACACACGCTTGGGCGGATGTTCTTACCTCGGACTGGCGGGTCGTACGATGACGTGTTTGGCAACCAAATATTTCGCCTGTCCTTCGGCCTTGAGTTTTGTGCGGTAGATACGGTATACTACTACAGCATATCCTATTATTACTATCAGTACTTGTATAGGGCTTGCGTTTGCGTTCGGCAGTGGGCTCAGGGAACATGACGGCATACCTAACCCGAGATCACCCGGGTTACAATTTTTACTTTTATTGAAAGCGTGAAAATTATAATTTTGATTGTAAAATTACACGGTCCTCAAGCAAAATAACCTCCAATTCTGTTCGTCGCCTGCGACGATCACCCTGAATCGCGCGACATTTAACACGGGCTCGCAACTGCGACCATGCTGCCCAAGGTCGCCAACCATATCTTCCTGCACACTTCTCGTGCAGTCGCCGCCGTCCAGAACCAGACCGGTCATACCCTCCGTAACGTTCTCCAGCTCCAGACTTCTACACCAGGCCCGCCTACAACTTGGACCGGCGCTGGCAGCTCAAGTTGGGGTAGCAATGGTGCCGGCCCCGGTGGTGCAAAATTCAATGCAGGTAGTCGGTTCTATAACGGGTATACAGTCAGTGTAGTCCACTTTGCTTTTGCTTTTGCTTCTGGTTTATGATTCTTACATATTACAGGGAGCCGGACGTGCTGTGACTCAGGCAAATGCCTCCACATCACACGACGGAAACGCTGGACAGAGCGATGACACGGATGAAATCGTTCCAAAGCGCGTCGACCCACGCACTTCCAAACGTCCTATTACCCGTCGACATAGTCTCTCCTTTGGCACACTCAGCGAGTACGAACACGAACGGACGGAGTCTTTAAGTGTCCTGCACACCGTCCAGCAACATGTTCGCACAAAACACACGTTCGCTGCGCCAAGCACTGGGGAAGCGCGCGACGAGCTCAGCTCAGAGTCTTCTCGGCCTCCTCGTACCAGGCGCAACTCTACAGCTGCACAGAGCACAGCTGATTCCATCGATGACTTCCCCTCGCTCCTAGTCTCTTCGGTATCTGACAATTCTATATCCACCGATCCCGCTGCCCCACAGTCTGTCACAGACCCAGCCTTAGACCATGAGAATGGCAAGATTACCCATATGTATGAGTCTCTTCGTCAGGCGGCACGGTCTGGTGATGGTTCCCGTGTCATCCGCGAGGTTCACGTCCTACGCACGACGCACAAGAGCCCAACCGTTGCCGAGTTCAATATGGCCTTGGCTGCTCTGCAAGAAACTCGTCGCCCTGGTGAACCTCTTGCGCTCCTACTCGAGACATACAATGACATGGTCCAACGTTCACTTCCGCCAAATGCTCGCACCTATATCTCTCTCATTCTCGCTCTCACCGAGCGCGACCAAGAGGTTCAGAAGACCATTACAAGTCTTGATGCTCGCATCAAGCGCCGCAAGCTTCTTAATCGCCAGGAGGTCGCCATCTATGAAGTAGATGAGAAGCGCATTGAAAAGCTCGAGGCGGAAAATAACTTCAGCTCCGCTATGTCTATGTTTGAGGCTGCATTAATCATCGGCGCTCGCAACAAGGTTCCCCTTACGATCTACAACAGTCTCCTCCGCTCGTGTGCGTATCACGCCAATGTAGATGCTGCCATTCGCGTCTTTGCGCAGTTAGAATCGCGCACTGACTTCCTCCCTGGGCCCCATGTCTTCTTGCATCTGCTCTCCGTATACGCCAATGCTAAGGACCTGCAGGGCGCTAAGGAGGTCTTTCAGGAATTCAGGGAGGCCAGCAGAGCCGGCCGTGTTAGAGGACTTGATTTCTCCGCACCTGAAGCAGCTGTAGCAAGCTCGGTTTCTCGCGGACAACTTCTTGTTTGGAATAAAATGATCGAAGCGTACTTCCGTGGTGGTCACCCTGCGGGCGCTCTTCGCCTCTTGGAAACCATGATGGACAGTAACGCTAACCCTGCTGAGCCCTCCTTGGAAGTTCCTTCTCCGTCCTCGTCCACGTTCACGTCCATCATTGCCGGTTTTTGCTACTCGGGAGATGTATCCACCGCTCTGTCCTGGTTTGACCGCCTGCTACAGCAGGGTGAAGCAGCACGTCACCCACACGAGTCCTCCCTTGTCCCCCCTCGCCCTGATCAGCTTGCATGGATCATGATGCTTGACTTCCTCGCTCAGGAAGGCATGGTCACAGACCTCAATCGGCTCTACGACACTCTTCTTGAGTGCGCCCCTCGTGATGGCCTTGAAGTGCGCCGTGTAGATCATATGCTCGTTCTCGAGGCCAACGCTAAATGCCTTCAGTCTGACACCATCGGCAATTCCAAAGCAGTCAAGAGCCTTCAGTTCATCGCTACTCACACAATGCAAGATATTTCTAATGACATACACCCACGTGATCTCTCGAACTTGGTCACAACAGTCTTTGAGCATTTCGTCCGTTACGGGATGATCCCCGAAGGGCTTGACCTTGCGGAATCTGTTGTGAAACATGAACTGCGATACGCTCAGGCATTGGATCTCCCCGCCTTGGACCAGCAACGCTACGGTTGCAGCATGGTCTCTTCGATCCTACCCACCATCTTGGAGCGCACCAAGAAGAACCGACCAACTTTCGACATCGTTCTCAGGATTGTCCGACTAGCAAACAGCGTGAACGCGCTTATGAGCAAAGTGTTGGCTATGCACTACTTACACGCCTACATGTCATTCTGCCAGCATGGTGATACGTCGCAATACGGGATGGGCCTACGTGACCACGAGGCACTCCTGTCATGCGCCCTTGTCCTTCTCCCAGCAGACACCGATATGGATCAGATCATCCCGATTAGACATTACGAGTACGAGGGCCTCATTCCCCTCCTCACTGCGCTTTCGAAGCAAAACTTCCAGCTATCTAATGTGAAAGCAAGCCTTATCGCCAATCTTTCGGATGCGCTGTACGATAACTACTCGCAGGAGCAGTTGAGCGAATTCTTTGGCAAGGTGTCACCCGGCTTCCGAATTGTACTCGAGAAGCCCGACGAGTCGTGCAATGTATCACCCATCCCTAGTCCTGCAATGCAGATGTACCCTCCCATCAAGGACGTTGTCGTAGATGGCATGTTCAGCCGCTATGTTGATGATTGGTTCCCGTCGCACCCACATGTGACAATTCAGGAAGCCTACCGCCGCCTCCAAGAGGGAATGGCGAGTGGCAAATATGTTCACCCTGCTACCCTCGGGCGGCTCATTAATGGCTTTGGACGTCTCGGCGATCTGGAGAAGGTGCACAGCTTGTACGATATCGCGCAGATCGTACTTTATTCGATCGAAAACAAGCAGTGGCAGTCCCAGGCGTGGTTCCAAATCGAAGACCAGATGATCATCGCATGCGCCCATGCCGGAGAGATGGAAGCCGCTTTCCAGCACCGAGACCGCATCACGTCCAATGGCGGAATACCATCTCCTGATGCATACGGATCACTCATAGAGTGTGTTAGGGATACCACAGATGATACCTCGAACGCTATGGCTCTGTTCACTGAGGCGCAGATGCTTGGTTGCACACCAAATGTCTACCTCTACAACACGACCATCTCCAAGCTGGCCAAAGCACGTAAAGCCGACTTCGCACTCGAGTTGTTCCAGCAGATGAAAGCTACACCTGGAATACGCCCATCCTCCATCACGTACGGCGCTGTTATCGCTGCTTGTGCTCGTGTCGGCGATGCTCAATCCGCCGAACAGTTATTCTTGGAGATGTCCTCGCAGCCCAACTTCAGGCCTCGCATCCCACCGTTCAATATGATGATGCAATTGTACGCACACACAAAGCCTGATCGTGAGAGGGTGCTCCATTATTACGATCAGCTCCTTCTCGCTGGTGTTAAGCCTTCTGCGCACACGTACAAGGTAAGTTGTACATCATAATATTTGTCACCCTTTTAATGTTCGCTTTAGTTACTCATCGATGCATATGGAACTATCGAGCCCGTCGACGTCGACGCTATGGAAGGTGTGTTCAAACTCCTCCGAAACAATAGTGCTGTGCCCCTACAGGGCAGCCATTGGGCTGCTCTTATCAATGCCTACGGTTGCGTGAAGAAAGATCTGGACAAGGCGATTAGTACATTTGATTCTATCCCCTCACCTGATGCTGTCGCCTACGAATCCCTCATCAATGTCTTCGTGACCAACAAGCAAATGGCTCTTGCACCCACATACATGGAGAAGCTAAAGTCGTCTGGCGTACATATGACGGCATACATCGCCAACCTCCTGATCAAAGGTTATGCTGCCATCGGGGACATTGAAGAAGCTCGAAGGATATTTGAGGGCTTGGTCGATCCTCCCAGTGGCGTTGCGGCGTCAGGCAATCATGTTCCTCATGAAGGCTCCCAACAGCATGTGTCCTCGCCGCCATCGCCATCGCCATCATACCGGGAGGTAAGCATTGATGCACTTATGCATGGCGATAATTCACCCTGTGTTTCTAGCCATCGACGTGGGAAGCTATGTTCCGTGCAGAGCTTGGCAATGGTTATCGCGACCGGGCGGTTGCACTGCTGGCACGGCTGCAGGAAAGGTATGTGTATCTATTCCCTGGTTGACGTGATTGAAACTTACTTTGTCAAGGCAATTCCCTGTCGCTGTATACAATCGGATACGAGGCATCATGAGCGATGATTCCGTCTCACCGTGGGCTGCATCGCCGTGATCATACTACTACATAGACTTGCCCATCGATGGACTGTATCACGGACCGGCAAGGCTGGCTAACCAGCAGCAGGCGCAATATTTTTCTAGACGCCATGGTTGGATTATTAAAAGTATTTGTTGACTTAATTATTCATCCATTGCGGCTCCACCATCATGCATAACGCTTTTGTACTATATTATCTACATCTGTATCATATCCCCAAGACAATTGCAAATCTTTCCATGCTGCCGCTGTTATCCAGTTGATGAACGGCTAGAGGAAGTCCGCCTTATGATTGCGATGGGCTGATACACTTTGATTTGACGGTGTTTCAACAAATGGTGGCACATATAACCGTAACGTTACCACGCACGACAAAAAGATTCCTTGAACGCGCTCAGGACGCCTACAGGTTGTGATACGCGTTGATAGAAATACATCTCTCCTAAGACAGTCGTTCCTGGCATAACCTTGCTTCGCAAGCCACCCCGAAAAATTCACAATTGAGTGTCCGAATAGTTAATCTACTATCACATAATCAATCCAGACGACCGCCCTTCATGTACCTATGCCCAGGCTGCAGATCTGTATCATCGTCCAAAAGTCTCTTGATCGCCATAAAGACCGCTGCCAAAAACCCAAGAATCAGCAAGACGGCCATGTACGGATGGGTAACGATGAAGCCCTCAGTCCTTGCGATGCTTGAGTTGAAGGCCTTTTGTAAGGAGCTGTGAGCAACCGTGACAGCGAGTGCTACTGAATGCATACCCGAACAGCGCGCTCGAAAATATTTTCCGAGTGCTTGGAATGTATCTTAGTGCCGTAAATTCCTTCAATAGCAGAGAACACGCTGACAGCGTTTAGCTGAATGGGCTGCCCGGTGGCATCTTTATCCCAGTATACCAGGCGCTATGATTGATCACCGAATATAGCTATAGAAAAGAAAAGAAATATGACTTCACTCACATTATGATCGGCAACGACTATCTTTGGCTGATCCTTCACTTTAACACCATACATACTCTTCACCCAGCTTCCCCACTGATCGGCATCCATCCATGTGAATACTACGTCCTGTCTTCCAATATGGCTCTTACGCAAGCGCCACTTTTTCGCGATATCGTTCAAATTTGACGAGACATCCTTTTGAGCGTCTTTTGGCGTTGCAACGATCACAACGAGCGGATGATGCGGAGCATTCATCACTTGCTGGAATACATCGCGTGAGAGCTCCATAGAGGTTGGGAGGCGGTTAGCAAAGAGCCAAGTGCTAAGTGTGTTAGAAGATGGTGGGGTGGATGGGTAAAAGATTGAGGTAGGTTCCTTTGAATCGTTGTCTTTGAACGCCAGGACGGCCCAGGACACTGACGTTGGGATATCATACCGGGCAAAGAGCGCCTTCGATGATGACACAAATACCGGGGGTGACCCGAGGAGCACTTGGGAATCCTTAGCGACCTCATTCTAAGTAACCTCAGTAACGCAAGCCGAGACACGGCAGAGAACACACATACGACAATAGAATCATCTGATGAAGAATGCAGGAGGATATACGCAACAGTGTTTTCATCAACAACCTTGTCGATATCATGAGCATTTATCTCTTGCATCGTCCTGTAGTAAACATTAGAAAAGTGTCTATCACTCCAGAAGATAGTTTTCCTCACGGCGATGCTGCCTTTTCAGCGAAAGCCACAAGCGGCTCATGTTTTCTACTTCCCGTGTACTCTGTCTTCGCGCCATGAGAGTAGTAGAACAACATGGGATAACCTGTAACCCCCTGCTTCGAACACAGCGATTTGTGCTCATCACAATTGACTTCTGCGATATTGAGCTTGTGTTGCATGCGACGAGCAACCTGTACCCATGTTGGAGCGAGTTTCTTGCAGTGTCCGCACCTAAAACGAGTGCTCAGAAATATAGTCTGTGATAGGTGAACATATGTACCACGGTGCAAAGAACTTGACAAATGTAGGCGCATGGGCCACAACATCGTCGAATGTCTCGGTTGTTAATGAGATTACGTCTCCTGAAGGATTGTATTCCGCGCGCGGCGTCTGAATTATCAAAGTCTCGTCTGCTGGAATGACTTCGGCTGCATTTTCCTCTTGCTCAGCTGTAGGAGAAGATGACGAGGGATCTCCTGTGGGTTCAGAGCGCGTAGAAAGGAAGTTCACAAGAATATCAAAGTCGCGATTGTCAAAGGTCTCTACAAACTCGCCGTTCCGGTATAGGTTCATTTGAGGGTATCCAGTAACACCATTTTCGTTGCACAAGTCTTAAGATGTGTTAGTGGAGACTTAGGGGGTAGGGCGCTCACCACTCACCTCCATTCAATGCACAATTAACTTGTGCCAGATGTATTCCTGGATCTGGTTTCTTCTCAAATTCGGCTACGACACGATTCCATGTCGGTTCAAATTTCCGACAATGACCGCAATATGGAGAAAAATGTTCGATGAACCTACTCTCCTTGGTAAACAAAATGCAAGTTATCTTCCAAGAGGACGCACCAAACACCATCTGCAATAGTCTGGTTAAAACTTTGAGGGGTAAGGACCTTCGAGGCTGCCGCCGGGGCGGCAGTGGCTTGAAGCACGAGCCCTGCTATGAGAACCGATAATGGCGAAGGCAACATGATGAATTTCATGCCAGCATGAACTCCGGTACTATTACTGGTATTAGAGTGTAGTCTTCAGCTGGTGGTTGGGACGAGATTGAGAACGGAGGAAGCACCCGCGATGGGCGCTATGTGTGATTTGTCCAAGTTGTTTGGTTCTTGCTCACTGCCTCTCACTGCCATGATCGATGATGGAGACGTACTACTACTCTCAGTTCAATCATGCCGTCGTTCATGTCGCATTATTCGATGATGTGACCAATTCCGCTGCGATCAGGTCTCGCATTATCCAGGCCGCTAGAATTATTGGCGTTGACGGGGACACTGAGCGTGAAGCTATCAACTTTGCCTTTATCGATGCACGGCTGGTGGGTACTAGGAATCCCAACTTTAGTTTTGATGCAGGTAAATGTCTTATTGACAATGTGTCCCAGATATCAAGTCTACTTCACCTCCAGACGGCAATTTATCAGGCTCTTTTGTCTGAGGCGCAAGGTCAACTTCGGACCAAAACCATCCACTCTGAAATACTGTGGGCACTGAACCCCACTAATAATGTGCGCCGTAACCATCTGCAGCATGATTTGTTCATCATTAACAATTCTTTAGATCACTGAAGCCATCCGACGATATGGTGTATCGGATGCCTCTACCACGCTCATTGTTATCCGCGTAGATGTCTCGAATATCCCTGATGTACAACGCCGCATGTGTGACATCGTCCAAGGATCTATGGTAACTTTTGAAGCGCTTAAGCAGATGACAGATTGGTCGACTATCAAAAAGGTGTGTCACCATAGGATAATTCGATATCAAAAGTCTCATCTCCCATCCAGCATTACAAGTTGGACGCGGAGCCAGCCCTGAAAGAGGTACAAGGGGAACAAGATCGAGAACATGCCATCGTCAACAATATTATTGTAAGCTCAGTAGCAATGAAGAATGTCATGGCATGAATGCAGTTACTGGCGATGTCCAGTGAGTCGTCCCAACACTTGAGAAAGCGAAGAGCCAGGGTATGATATTACTGTTATTTTGACATGCCGCGATGAAAG
This sequence comes from Rhizopogon vinicolor AM-OR11-026, assembly GCA_001658105.1. Lineage (NCBI taxonomy): Eukaryota > Fungi > Basidiomycota > Agaricomycetes > Boletales > Rhizopogonaceae > Rhizopogon > Rhizopogon vinicolor. Next base: position 13,290 of record KV448736.1, read on the forward strand.
CATGGTTGTTGGTGAGTTACGATACACCTGTCGATGCAGAAGAGCCGACTCCCGGATTACATGTCTTCCTCTGCCTGCTTTGAGCTCCTGGTTACTGCTTTCATCTCATCCCATCTTGTTTGCTACTTTCACTGTGGCTCCGGCATCTACACTATTGCCATTAGCAATGCAATCGGCTACCGTCGCCATTGTGACTTTCGTTTTTAACGACCGGCACGATTGTCCTTCTGATCTTTCGAAGGGCGGCCTAGTGAGCGATTGCTTCTTAGTAGGCCATATCTACTATTATGCGCGCCTGCCTCCTTAAGGTTTTTGGATGGCATGCGCTTCACGGCTGCTATCATACCCCGTGAGGTGACCATAACCCGGTGGGTCCTGAGCATCTCCGTTGGTAGCTCCATCGTCATGAGGGCCAGAAACAGTGGGGCCAGAAGTCATCTGATTCTCAGGGTAAAATGGGTAGAATAGCCCAGTGGGTACCTCTGCGAGCTTATCCTGCGTAGTACCATTGCCCATAGACCCCTAAATCCCTTTGATAGGGTTCGTGTTTGCAACGGCACCACGCGGAAGCGGACCATAAACGCCAGGCCCCATACCACCTCCACTTGAGTAGGGTGTGTGCGACATCGTGGGCGTCCCAGGATGCACGCGCAATTGTGGTTGAGCAGCCAGCGCTGGCGAGGCAAGCATCCCGGGTGAATCTGTATCCCAGTCAAGCTCAAAAAGTAAGACCGGGTCTTTGGTGGGTCCGACTGCTCGAAGGTTGACGTTTAAGACCTTTTCTGCGAGCTTAGAAATAAGAGGGTGCCCGCCATTCAAGTCCTTTCGTTCCCAACGCCAACGGAAGCGGGGAAGCATATCAAGCGCCATCCAAACGTCTTCAATCATCTCCTGTCGTGAGAGGCGTTCGTAGTGAGACATGTGAGCGTAGACGGTAGAGGATGACTATTGCTGCGATATGCAGGGGAATGGGGGAAACGAAAAGGCAATGTCAGGGAAACGAATGAGCTGATTGTGGACAATGATAGTATTGTGCGAAGTGACGATAGCTTTTAACATTGTGTGAATTATCAGAAAAAGAAACAGAGCAAGCAGAAAACGTATCATCGGCCAGTGCCTTCGAGCGGTGGTTGTAGTCGAGTTCCTTGAGGCTGAACAAGGCACGAAGAAGTAAGATTCTCGATATGCCAAACTTGAGCAATGTCAGCCCCTGATCTTCTGTGATGTCCTGAACCAGCTTCTGTCGTCTCTCCAAAGGCCATTCTTCGGTTCCTCCAAAGTACCACTTGTAGCTATCTGGGAGCTGTCTCCTGAACTCAAGCATGCTATTGATGATCCTCGACGCGTGCCGCATGATAGTATCAGCACTCTGCCTTGAAGGTGCATAGAGGGACTTGATAATGTCAGCCTGCATTTCGGCGATGGGGTGAGACAGAAGGGAGTACTCAGAAAAGTCAGCACGTTGTCCCTTGAGTCCGTGTGTGGGATGAGGCGTATTTGAGTCGTAGGGAGCAATGGCAAGTGGACGTCCAAGAAGAATGGAAGTG
>KV448737.1:0-14800 GCA_001658105.1 Rhizopogon vinicolor AM-OR11-026
TGTTTCTGCTTCTAGTCATGTTGCAGACATCCTCGATTATTATTTTCGCTCTCATCGTGCTGTCGACTGGACTTGAAGCATAGCAATGTTGATATTTGTTACATGCATCCCTTTGAACTTGTACTCCAACGGCGCCCATGCTAACTATGAAACATCATATACGCATGCGGCACGTGTGCTGACCCGTCTAATTTCCATTGACGTACTTAGACAGCTGATAAACCCCTCCTCTGGCCTACTCGATCTAATACGACACCTCACCTTCAAGTTGCGTGGACCATGGCACAAAGCTTGACCGTTATACATTGACCGCCGTCTCAACAAGATCATTTGTGGTACAAACTATTCACACGGCGACCAACATCCGAGTCTTGTTGCGACGCGAGGATGTTGATGTCGACACGGGTAAATCACTCGGTGTTAAAGTAGTACCCTGACTGAATTGCGGGATATTGTTCGCACACCTTGTCAGACGGGCAAGTTGAAGTAAGTGTTTTCCTAGCGATATCTACGTCTCTTTGCTGACAGTTACTGGAAATGTAAAAACATTTGGGAAAGCTGAACTTGCCCATTCCCCAGCTCACTCGGCAGAAGGGAGTGTTGACTTTCTCATACCAGAACTTTGGACAATTGCGTAATTTCTGTCGAGTCGCTGGCAAATTTTGTTCAACTGTCCAAATCCTGAAGTTCTGTGCCCAGCCTGTGACCTGAGTGCGCCTGAGCCCTAGTACAAAGCCGAGCCTGACCTTTGTCCATAGTTTGACTGTATCGAAGCATGAATGTTCCCCAAGTGATGGCAAGTTCCCTGAATGAAGTTCCTGCTACTATGTTAACTGGATGGATTGCTCTCAAGACAACTATACGGTCGCTATCAAAGACTTGGAACGATCGGATGTATCATTTCTACTTGCAAGATCGAGCGACTTCTTTGAGAAGAGGCCTATGACGAAGTGAGCTCTGCCAATCATAGTACTTTGACCGAGACTGATGTGGATCATAGAACATTGCCCTGGTGTCAAAAGGGGTTTGCAAGAGACCCGCAAAAGCCAGCGTATCACTTGCGGAAGAGAAAAGGCTTGAAAGTGCCTTCGCTGCACTGGGAATTCACAACGTGCATGAACAAGTACTGATTTCGAGGCGAAACACTCCTAATCAAACATGATTTAGACATAGAGAACGCTCTACCACAAATAATACCCGGCACCCTCTGAGCGACACGAATTGGGAAATTTTACGACTACAACATCCTTTGACACATTCTTTGTCATGGCGTGGCGGCAATATGGGTTGGCAATCATAGGATGATCAACACTCACTGTCGCTGCCATAGAGCATTAGTGGCGGTTGTCTTTGGGCAGATTTCTCGCCGTCTCGGTCAACCGGTAGGGACCTGCTTGACGACGGCGTTTGTTATGATTTAGAGAACGATTCAGACGGCGGCCGAGGTATAACGATCATTATGCTTAATTTTCGCAAGCCTTGTGTCATGGTACACGCAAGACGTCATATTAGATCAAGTATGGGAAAGCCCCTCAAGGCAAGCTGGATTCAGGGTGTCTAGAATATACTTGCAAAGAAATACGCACCTGGGGGTGGTAAACTCATCTTGAGCTCCCCGGTCAACATAGCTTCAAGACATTTTGTCACATTCACGACAATTGTACTGACGTATATGAGAAAGCCCTTCAAGGCGAGCTGGATTCAGGGTGTCTAGAATATACTTGCAAGAAAATATGCGCCGAGAGGCGGTAAACTCGTCTTGAGAGCAATTTATCTTCCCGGTCAACATAACTTCAGGACCTGATGTCACATTCACGACAATTATACTGACGTATAGTGCCAGAGGAAAGGTTTATTAGCTGTCAAAGTACGTGAATGGAATTTGGACGAGTCAGCACATGGGCCGCATGTGTACATGATGTCTTATAGTTCGCATGGGCGCCGTTGGAGTACAAGTTCAAATAAATGCATGTAACAGATATCAACAACGCTATCCTTCAAGTCCAATCAATAGCACAATGAGAGCGAGAATAGTAATCAAGGATGTCCGCAAAATGACTAGAAGCAGAAACAGGACTGGTCACTGCCTTATTCTCCAGCGTTGGTCGGCCCTGCAGCGGCTGACTGTTGTGATTTGGGGTTCTGTGAAAGAGGTCCATCATCAAAGTATTCATCCTGTACCAAGTCTTCGTCCTGTTGTTTGGAAGCACCCGCTGTAGCGTAGCGTTGCAAACAGAAGAATGAGACCTTCATGACAGCGAGCCAAATTAGTGGAGCACACCTGTGTACCTTGTGCAAGAGGAACATCGACGATAGGCGGTGCCGCATGACCAGCATAAACAGGCCACCAGTTTGCGAGGCGAGTCTTGAATGTGACAGGAGCGGGGGCAGATGATACGACGGGTGGTGCTGGTGTGCGCTGAGAGTGACAAGTTTGGAGTTGAATGTGTAATTTTATCAGTCGATACTCACGTTCTCGCGAGGACCCACACCTGAATGTCCTTGTGTTGTTGCCTCCAAAGGAGAGTGATGTAGACGTGATGTAGCAGCTATCTGTGGGGCAATCGTCGAATAAACTTCTAAAGGAAGAGGACAAGAAACATACATTTAGGGGATTACTAAGGTGCTCGTTTAGAACACGAGGAACTGCCTCCATTGGAGATGATGAACGAAGGAAAACATGTTACTGGGGGTCTCTTGGAGGAAGAGGTATTGGCTGATTAGGAACACAAGATATGAAGCGTGGTGTTGCTGAATTATGGCGACGATGAGGACGACTGGGAGTGTCCGACTGCAATATCGCATGTCAACCAGCATAGAGGTATGGACCATTGATCTTGTAGGTGTGGCCATTGAAGGTAGCTCCGACAGTCTCGACGCATTGAACTCATAGAATGTCTTGACGTGGAAATCATCGAAGTTGAATACAGCCAAAATTCTGGTTCCTTTGTTTGTCAAGAACACCACTACCGTGCCCAGCAGTTCAAACTCCATTTCCGCTCCGTAGAATCCAATGATGCGCTTCCAAGCAGGATGCCAATCAAGTCACCATTGCTGTTGAGCCCCGGTGAAAATCGGACATGGGCGATTCGATGGAGAACTACGGGAATCTATGGTGGCTGCAAATGGGGACGCTGTCACGAGTAGGTTTGATGAATCGTTTGTTCATGGTCGGTGTTCTCGGAGGAGTCGCTGGGGTGCTTGTTGCCTCTGCGATGGTTCAACGACAATGATTAAAGGATGATAAGTACTTTGGCTGCTTGTGATTATCTCACTATGTTCAACTAGTACATATTCAGAATTTTTATTGATTTGCGTCATGGTACTTATAAGCGCAATGCTTCCAAGTCCCTGGTAATAGTCTTCACACATGTCTAGTTTTGAGAAACGCAAGGTGGAAAATTGATGAACAAATATCCTGGAAGTTACAGTTGAGTTGCATGTGTCAAGAGTCAAGGCGTCGTGATGGAGTCACTAGCGGACTTTGCGTGGCGCTATTGTGCCGCGTTCGATGAGAGAATGTTTGTATTGATAAGATGCAGGTAACTTAGCTATTTGGGCGGAGCCCGCGAAAGGGTGTGGGTTATAAACTAGACACTTCGGTAGACGAATGTAGGTGTCTTGTATATAAGGGGGGTACCTCGTGTACTAGGTGAGGCCAACACGAGTACGTTCGATCGAAATATTCCAACAAGGGTGGGTGGACAACCTCGCAGCCTCAAGCTCTGAAGGTCTAGGTACCACCATCCAGGCCCCTAGAGGATGAATGTAACTATGTAGCTGTAGCGAAGAACCCAGGTAACACTACTAGTAGTAAAAGGTATCGCAGAAAAATTGTAATAAAAGTAGGCTGCGAGGATCCAAGAGAGAGCGAAGGATAAGGGAGTGGAGGGTGGGGAAAAGAAAAGCTGAAGACGGCAGGCTCGAGCCTCCTTTCGGGATAGACCATCAAAGTACGGAAATTGCCGAATGAATAATAACCTAATTTTGAACCATCGCTCGTAAGGTACCAAATGGCCTTGAGTCCAAAAACAGCCTCAATTGAATTTCCCCACGTATTTTTTTTGTCCGGCCAAATTTTGGGAAATTTTGAACAATGTTGTGTACCCCTTTTGGGGTCGGAGACCCTTCATAGTGATCCAAGCCTCATACTGTGCCATCAGAGGCAAAAAGACCTCTTTGCGGTACTTCACTACATCATCTCGTTTATGACCATCCATGTATACACCTTTCCGGACTGTTGTGTGCCTCCATCCAAGCTCAAGAAGCCAACATCGAGCTGTGCGCATGTTAAGTGGCTGCTTTGGGTGAATTTTAAGGTTGGGAAAAATTATGGAAGTGAGGGCGGACTGCAACTTCTTCGGAGTGACACTGCCGACCTTTTGTGCAGTCAGCCAAGCTCGGGTGCGTGATTGGACAGCTTCGTCATTGAGCCAAGAGTGAGCATTTGCCTTGCCTCCTCGCCTCTCGATAGGTAGCTGCGCAAATAATGCCGAGCCAGTGCTCGCACTTGCCGTGCAAAGTAAACACCTTTGCCTTCGCGCCATTGCCAAGCAATCTCATTGCTAGCCTGCATCCATGAACATCCCTTGATGCACAGAGTTGCAAAATTTGAGAGTATGTTGAGTTTATTGATGTGCGCCAACGATAAGCTCTTGCTATTCTTCTTTAGGTCTGATTTGATATTCTCGCGCAGCTCACTCCAATTGCGAAATCTTGACATGTCCCCGCTTGCTGAAAGCACCAGCTCATCCTCCCATGCCTCTGCAGTCTCATCATCAATATCTTCCACCATGACTTCATCGGATGCCAGTGAGTTGTCCTCTACAATCTCTACATCCTCTGATGATGCCTGATCTGACAGGATAGATGCCGAGCGGGTACGTGGGATTGTCAATAAACTTGTGTACTGTCTCTGTTCTGGCTGCGACTCAGTTAAGGAAGTTGTCTGATCATCTGATGTATTGATGCAGCCTCTGTTGTAAGTAAGTGGTGATAAGGACTTACTGCTATCAATAATCGTCACGCAAGCTTACATAATCGTTCACCGTACATTACAATTTTCGTACTGCTGCATACAACCTCAGTCTTTCGACTCTCGAGACTGAGGTATGATTCCATTCATTTATTACTTACTGTCATACTGACTACTTACTAGTACTTACATACATTCGTTATAGATCAGCTAGTAGTCTCCTTAGTCTTTCGACTCTCGAGACTGAGTACTTACATACATTCGTTATAGACTCGTTTCGATCCTTCTTTTCGTGAATCATCCGTCGCGGGTACTCCTTACAAAAGCCTCTGCAGGTGATATGTGTTTAGCCACATTTAATGGGCGTGCCACGGTGGCACCTCCGAGTCGCCAGTCAGGTGCTGACTTATCGAAGAACGCTGTCAGCTGAGGTTGATTTTGTAAGCGTTTCTTGTGCCTTCGAACGGTTCGCTCTGATTGACTTGTAAAGGTATTGGCGTAAGTCTTGGATCTTGCTATTGGAAAGGTAAGCCAGGTATTTTTCAATTGTAATTAGCTCACTCACCAATCTTTGACTTCGCATGAATTTCCGCCTTCTTTCGAAGGTGTCCTGGGGCCTAGTCTGGGTCTCGGAGCATGTCCTCCATTTTCAACATCCCAGTCAACAACTGTTCATCATCCAAGTCATCCTCCGAGTCGTCTACATTTGATCCTGTCTCCGAGTCTGATGTGTCGAGCTCAGAAAAATCAGGTTTCAAACTGTCGAAAAATAGGTGCAGAGGGGGCTCTTCTTCAATAGATTCTTCAGGACTCGGTGCACGGAATCTGGACTTCAAGGCATTGACTTCATATTCAGGATTGCCTCGGTCTGACGACTGAGTGCTTTGTCTGGGTCTTTTCGAGTGTGCCACGAGCAGGTGAGAGTTATTAATTTTTTTGGGGGTCGAACTTCAGATATCTCTCATTTTTGACACCAGAATCATACTCAGGGTTGGAAAAGGAGCCGATTGCGTTATTTTAGTGACCGGCCAAATTTTGGAGTTTGAGCGACCACAAAAACTGTTATCGGTAGCTCAAATGAAGGTTTGTTCGTCTTCAAATAGTCTAATTATGCATAAGGTGTCGTTACTGAGGTGTTTCAGAAAAGTTAACCATAGTCGTCGGTTTTGCGTGTCCGCAACTGTACAAAAGGGCGACAACGGCGCCTCGACTCACCCAAATCCATTTCTCACTCTTCTTCCTCGCTAGCCAACTGGTAACGTCAAATGATCGCTTGAACTTGCAGCACGATAAAACTGATGATCAGTTTCAGTGAGTGAAGAACTCTCAAACGAGTTGGTCACCTTGAACATCCCTATCAACGTCAGGCATATAAAACACGAGGAGTCATTACTGCCACCCCTTCCATCGCAGCTTGGCTAGCTAGTCTCACTTGTGAAGACATAAGCCATGACTTCCACATCAACACGAACTGCTCCTGCAGCAAAGGAGACGATCCTGACACCGGTGATCACCTTGAAGGGTCATGAGGACTTTGTTCGATCGATTTCCTACCTTCCGGACGGCAAGCAAATGATCAGCGGATCTGATGATAAGGCTGCTCGGCGATGGGACCTGGAGGCGGGTAAGGAGATTGAGAAGGCGCGGAAAGTTTGCGAGTATGGAGTAAACGCGGCAGCGGTATCAGGGGATAGTCGATGGCTTGTCACTGCTGGTGGAGAATTTCATCATGGCCCGGGGGAGCTCAAAGCCTGGGAGGTCGATACAGGGATCGTGAAAGCATTCCATGGCCACTCAAAGTATATCACTTGCATGGATATCTCCGCGGACAGCATGCTGCTTGCGAGTGGATCAAAGGATCAGACGCGGATATGGAGTTTGAACACTGGCAAACTGGTGGCTGGTCCATTCAACATTCCTACATCGGCGGGCACAGTTCGGTTCTCGCCTGACTCAAAGAAGCTCGCGCTAATTGCCTTGCGAAGGCGCTGCCTGGACGTTTTGGATATTCAAACACAGAAATTGGATCGAAGAGTGAAAGAGAATGGGCCTGGAGTTGCAACATATGCGCCGGTGTTGTGGACAAACAAAGGAACCAGAATTCTGGCTGTATTCAACTTCTCGGATGATTCATCTTCCTCGACATTTTATGAGTTCGACGCGTCGACGCTCGAGACTGTCGGAGCTCCTTTTAAAGGCCACGGCCAGCAAATCGATGGTCTAGCACTTTCATCTCATGGTGCTCTCATCGCCAGCGCTTCATTCGACAACACCATCAAGCTCTGGGCCTTCGAATCCCGCCAGCTGCTTGCCTCATTCCACATTTGCAATCCCAACATTGTTGTCTTCTCACCAGACACACAACAACTAACTTACACGACATACAATCATGATGACAACAATATCTACACATGCAACGTTCCACCCAGCATCCTGGCCAACATCGAGCTTGCGACAAAAGGACACCCCAAAGTGCGCCTTTACCCCACTTTACTCAGCTTCCGTCTAATAACCTTCTGTAGAAGACCGGTGCAACCCTCCAGGATTTACTGGATGTATTGCGTCATTTTCATTTTCACCTCTATGCTGGTTGACATTCGACATTGCAGCCGGACGCTCCCAGTCGCCCTCGTCGTCGCCATAATTCAGCAACACCACGCTTCATATCTTGTGCTCCTAATCTTCCAATACCTATACCTACAAGACACCCGCAGTAACATGTTTTCCTTCGCCAATTCCGCCAATTCCTTCGCCCATCATCTCCAACGGAGGCAGTTCCTCCTGTTCTAAATGAGCACCTTCGTGATCCCCTAGATGTATGTCTCTTATCTTCTTCCTTTAGCAGTTGATTCGACGACTGCCCCACAGATCCCTGCAACATCACGTCTACATCCCATCCACTCTCCTTCGAAGGCCACAACACAAGGACGTTCATGCGTGGGTCCTCGCGAGAACGTGAGTATCGACGGATGTCATCACATATTGGACTCACATCTTGTCACTCTCAGCGTATACCAGCGCCCATCGCTGTATCATCTGTCCGGGCTCCTATCACATTGACATCCCGCCTCGCAAACTGGTGGCCCATTCATGCTGGTCATGCGGCACCGCCTATTGTCGATGTTCCTCTTGCACAAGGCAAACCGGTGTGCTCCACTAATTTGGCTCGCTGTCATGGAGGTCTTATTCTTCTATTTGCAGCGCAACGCCGCAGCGGGTGCTTCCAAACAACAGGACGATGACTTGGTACCAGATGAATACTTTGATGATGAACCTCCTTCACAGAACCCCAATTCACAACAGTCAAGCGTTGCAGCGCCGACCAATGCTGGAGACCATAGCAGTGGCCGGTTTTGCTTCTGCTTCTAGTCATTTTGTGGACATCCTCGATTACTATTCTCGTTCTCATTGTGCTATCGACTGGAATTGGGGCATGGCTATGTTGATATTTGTTAAATGGATCCCCATGAATATGTACTCCAACGGTGCTCATGCTAACTATGAATCATCATATATGCATGTAGCTCATTTGCTGACTCGTCCGATTTAATTGACGTACTTGGACAGCTGATAAACCCTTCCTCTGGCACTATATGTACGTCCCAGCGTAATTGTCGTGAATGCGATGGGATACGCCCGAAAGAGTATGCCAATGTTAACCGCTCCGCCAGAGGTAACATACCACACAGTATGAGCGAGTCAAAGTCTGAACTGCAGATATATGAGCAAGCTGACACCGTTCAGCTAGGTTCAATGCACTGATCTAATATCCGCCTGACAGAACGAACGGCGGGTTGTTCGACGAAGAACCATGAGTCAGTACATTTCTCGCGACTTACAGTGTCAAATTCACCTGATAAATCCTCCGAGCGTCAGGCACAGTGGCAACCTCATATTCGCACATCACTCAACCTCATTCCATCCGCAGTGGGTCAGCTGATGTTAGTTTGTATACGTCCATCTAGCGCGAAACTAACACTTACGTTCATCTCCCGAAATAAAGACCTGACCTTGGCCTCTTACCGTCAACCAGGTACTCTCCAAACCCTTCTACAGCCACGCGAATTTGGGAACTTTCCGTACGTGCGCGGAGCATGGTAATTTGCTCCAGAGGCTTCCAATGCAGCCGCCGAAGGCATGAACAGCTCCTCTATTCTTCCGAAGTAGTCGCTGATTTGACACGCACTGGGACTCTTCTCTTTATAGTAGGCGGCTCAGGAAGCGCAACATCCCAATTTGCAAAGCTCGGATGTTGATTTGGGAAATTTGAGGACATAGGACAGGAGAGTTGAATCATCTGCAGACAACTGGAGCATTGGCATGTGAACAGATGCTCTGCAGGTGTTCTGTGGGGTTTGAAAGCGTACCTCGAGTATAAACTGTCACGTCCCAGTCATGTGTCTGACACCCATGAGACGGTCAGAGTCAGAGTTGTGCTTGAATTTATGTTGATACATGGCCATCCAAGGCCAAACTCAGCTTGTTGATTGTGTTCCAAATTCTTCAGACGATCAAACACCTTGCTGCAGCGCAAGGATGTGGATGTGGAGGTCTATGAATGTTGCGACCAATATCACTGATCCGAGCGAGTTTTTTGCTAGCGATATCAATGCCTCTTCTGTGTGGGTACGGGAATGTTCAATCTGAAGTGGGACCAATGCAGACAGACGTACATCGGACGGTGTACGGTATTCTATGAGGAAGAGCCGTCAATAAATAAGAAGTTATTTCAATCTCGCAAGCACTTGGTTTACGGGGGGTACACCGAGATAATATGGAACCATGAAGTCAAAGCCGCTCCCTTTCTCTGGCTCAGACTCAGCTCACATTGTGAGTCTATGGCAGAGAAAATAGGGTCAGATTCAGTGGTGGGTCGAACACGGTGAAGCTGAGTGGAATCCCAATTCTGCTAATCATGCAGCCAGCTGCAACTACATGCTTGATGCATGATTAGCAGATATTGTGCCACTGATCTCTACCGTGACCATGTAGTCTGAGCATCTTGCGAATGCACGAGCGATGGTTCAAAATTAGGTGATTATTCATTCGGCAATTTCCGTACTCCGCTAGTGAAGTTATCGTTGATGTTCCTCTTGCACAAGGCACACAGGTGTGCTTCACTAATTTGGCTCGCTGTCATGAAGGTCTCATTCTTCTATTTACAACGCTACACTACAGCGGGTGCTCCAAAACAACAGGACGAAGACTTGATACAGGATGAATACTTTGGTGATGAACTTCCTTCACAGAACCCCAAATCACAACAAGTCAACCGCTGCAGCGGCGACCAACGCTGGAGAATATGGCAGTGACCGGTCCCATTTCTGCTTCTAGTCATTTTGCGGACATCCTAGATTACTATTCTCGCTCTCATCGTGCTATCGATTGGACTTGAAGCTTGACCGCTTGAAGCATAGCGTTGTTGATATCTGTTACATGCATCCCTTTGAACTTGTACTCCAACAGCGCCCATGCAAACTAAGAGACATCATATACACATGCGGCCCATGTACTGACTCGTCAATTTCCATTCACGTACTTGGACAGCTGATAAACCTTTCCTCTGGCACTATACGTCAGTATAATTGTTGAACTTGTGAATGTGACATGAGGTCCTGAAGTCATGTTGACCCGGGAGATAAATTGCTCTCAGGACGAGTTTACCGCCCTTCGGCGCGTATTTTCTTGCAGGTATTTTCTAGACACCCTGAATCCAGCTCGCCTTGAAGGGCTTTCTCATCCTCGATCTAATACGACATCTTCCGTGTACCGCGGCACAAAGCTTGCGAAAATTAAGCATAATGACCGTTATACATTGACCGGCGCCTGAATTGTCCTCAACAAGACCACTGTGGCACAAACTATTCACATGGCGACCAACATCTGAGTCTTGTTGCAACGCGAGGATGTCGATGTCGACACGGGTAAATCACTCGGTGTTAAAGTAGTACCCTGGCTCAATTGCGGGATATTGTTGGTACAGCCTGTCATTAAAGTGAGTGTTTTCCTAGCGATATCAACGTCTCTTTGCCGAGAGTTACTGGAAATGCAAAAAAAAATGTTTGGGAAAGCTGAACTTGCCCACTCCCCAGCTCACTCAGCAGAAGGGAGTGTTGACTTTCTCATACCAGAACTTTGGACAATTGCGTAATTTCTGTCGAGTCTCTGGCAAATTTTGTTCAACCGTCCAAAGCCTGAAGTTCTGTGCCCAGCCTGTGACCTGAGTGCGCCTGAGCCCTAATGCAAAGCCGAGCCTGACCTTTGTCCATAGTTTAGATTTCCACAGTGTGAAATCAAGACTGTATCGAAGCATGAATGTTCCCCAAGTGACGGCAAATTCTCTAAATGAAGTTCCTGCTGCTATGTTAACTGGATGTATTGCTCTCAAGACAAGTATACGGTTGCTATCAAGGCTTGGAACGATGAGATGTACCATTTCTACTTGCAAGATCGAGCGACTTCTTTGAGAAGAGGCCTATGACGAAGTGAGCTCTGCAAATCATGTTACTTTGACCGAAACTGATGTTAATCACAGAACATTGCCCTGATGTCAAAAGGGGTTTGCAAGAGACACGCGAAGCGAGCGTATCACTTGCCGAAGAGAAAAGACTTGAAGGTGGCTGCGCTGCACTGGGAAGCATAAGTTACAACGTGCGTGAACAAGTGCTGACTTCGAGGCGACAAAGTCAAAACACGAAACACTCCTAATCAAACATGATTTAGATATAGAGAACGCTCTACCACAAATGATACGAGGCACCCTCTGAGCGACACGAATAGGGAAATTCTACGACCACAACATTCTTTGACGCATTCTTTGACATAGCGTGGCGGCAATATGGGTTGGCGATCATAGGATGATCAACACTTACTGTCGCTGCCGTAGAGCATTAGTGATGGTTGTCTTTGCTTCCAACAACTTAGAAATAGCAGATTCCTTACCGCCCCGGTCAACCCGTAAGGACCCGCTTGACGCCGGCGTTTGTTATCATTTACGGAATCTTGATAATTCAGGTCTGTACCTCCTCAAAGGACTCGCGCCCCTCAAAACGGAATATGTCAGACAGGATTTAAACAGAGATTCTATGCGGACACCACAGTGTCCTCAGCAGTGCCGCCTCATCTTTGAGCTTAGAAGCGTCACACGTGTTGGCATTAAACCAGGTCTTGTGTAGAAGGCAGCGCCTAAAGTGACCCGGTGAGTCATGGAATGTTTGTCCATGGCTGTAAAAGGCTGTGAGTGAAATGGCACAGCTGCACACTAGTTATGAGGGCAAGCGTGACGTACTCGGGCCAATTCTTTGTCCTTCTTCCTTGGACCTTGAAATGTTATTTGAACTTGCAGCACGGGTGAACTGACGATCAGATATAGCAAACCAAGTGATTTCGAGCGTGCTGGTCATTCTCAAGATCCTATCAATGCCAGGCATACACCACAAGAGGAGACCTCACTGCCGTTCCTCCGCACGCACCGAAATAGCACCATTGACCTAGGTCGTTAGTATCGCTGCCAGAGACACGTATCATGGCTTCCAGATCAACACATCCAGCAGCAGCAACAATGATTCTGATACCTGACAAGTTTAAACATATAATGTAAGTCGTACTGCGAGGATCACGAGGGAACTGTCATGGATGGGCTTTCGCACTGTAGCGTAAATATTTCAACAGCAACGGACATTCACTCTAGATTTTGGAGACGAGATCAATAGGGAGCTGTTCATGCTCGCAGGATATAAATCATTGTGCCACACTCATCTATTGTGGAATCATTGGCCTCTAAACCTGACCTCCAAGGGGACGAGAAGACATGTAGATTTCGGGGAGAAGTAATGTTGACGCATATATGGACGATGCAGTGCGGAACTGCCATGCAGAAGGGCATGTTAGGAGATACAAAAGGGCGACAACCACGCCTAGACTGTCTTAGTAGTAGTAGACTCACCCAAATCCAATTCTCACGCTTCTTACTCGCTAGCTAACTGGTAACATCAAATGATCGCTTGAACGTGCAGCACGATAAAACTGACGATCAGTTTCAGTGAATGAAGAACTCTCAAAAGAGTTGGTCACCTTGAACATCACTATCAACGTCAGGCATATAAAACACGAGGAGTCATTACTGCCACCCCTTGCATCGCAGCTTGGCTAGCTAGTCTCACTTGTGAAGACATAAGCCATGGCTTCCACATCGACCCGAACTGCTCCTGCAGCAAAGGAGACTATCCTGACACCGGTGATCACCTTGAAGGGTCATGAGGACTATATTCGATCGATTTCCTACCTTCCGGACGGCAAGCAAATGATCAGCGGATCTGATGATAGGACTGCTCGGCGATGGGACCTGGAGGCGGGTAAGGAGATTGAGAAGGCGCGCAAAGTTTGCGAGTATGAAGTAAGAGCGGTAGCGGTATCAAGGGATAGTCGATGGGTGGTCACTGCTGGTGGAAAACAACATGATGGCCCGGGGGAGCTCAAAGCCTGGGAGGTTGATACAGGGATCGTGACAACATTCCATGGCCACTCAAAAGACATCATTTGCATGGATATCTCCGCGGACAGCATGCTGCTTGCGAGTGGATCAGAGGATCAGACGCAAATATGGAGTTTGGACACTGGCAAACTCGTGGCTGGTCTATTCGAGAATGCTTATGTGGTGGGCGCAATTCGGTTCTCACCTGACTCAAAGAAGCTCTTGGTAAATTCAAAGGGAAGGTGCCGCCTTGGGGTTTACGATATCCAAACACAGAAATGGGATCGAAGAGTGAAAGGGGCTGGGGGGGGTGGAACTGTAACATATGCGCCGGTGTTGTGGACAAACAAAGGAACCAGAATTCTGGCTGTATTCAACTTCTCGGACTCGGATGATTCATCTTCCTCGACATTCTATGAGTTCGACGCGTCCACACTCGAGACCGTCGGAGCTCCCTTCAAAGGCCACACCGACAACATCAATGGTCTAGCACATTCATCTGATGGTGCTCTCATCGCCAGCACTTCATTCGACAACACCATCAGGCTCTGGGCCTTCGAATCCCGCCAGCTGCTTACCTCATTCCACGTTTCCAATCCCAACATTGTTGTCTTCTCAACAGACGTACAACAACTAGCTTGCACGACATATGATCATGATGACAACAATATCTACATATGCAACGTTCCACCCAATATCCTGGCCAGCATCGGGCTTGCGACAAAAGGACATCCCAAAGTGCGCCTTTACCCCCCTTTACTCAACTTCCGTCTAATAACCTTCTCTGGAAGACCGGTGCAACCCTCCAGGATTTACTGGATGTATGCGACATGTTCACTTTCACCTCTATGCTGCTTGACATTCGACATTGCAGCCGGACGCTCCCAGTCGTCCTCGTCGTCGCCATAATTCAGCAACACCACGCTTCATATCTTGTGCTCCTAATCAGCCAATACCTCTACCTACAAGAGACCCGCAGCAACATATTTTCCTTCGTCACCTGCGCAAATTCCTTCGCTCATCTTCTCCAACGGAGGTAGTTCCTCCTGTTCTAAATGAGCACCTTCGTGATCCCCTAGATGTATGTCTCTTATCTTCTTCCTTTAGCAGTTGATTCGACGATTGCCCCACAGATCCCTGCTACATCACGTCTACATCCCATCCACTCTCCTTCGGAGGCCACAACACAAGGACATTCACGTGTGGGTCCTCGCGAGAACGTGAGTATCGACGGATGACATCACATATTCGACTCACATCTTGTCACTCTCAGCGCATACCAGCACCCACCGCTGTATCATCTCCCCGAGCTCCTATCACATTGACATCCCGCCTTGCAAACTGGTGGCCCA
>KV448738.1:0-14795 GCA_001658105.1 Rhizopogon vinicolor AM-OR11-026
CTCGCGGGTTATGAGACCACATCCAGTGAATTATTTATTTCCACTTCTATCATATGGGCTGACTCTCTGTTTGCAGTCACTCTTACAGTAAGTGTGATTCAATGACGCCTGTCCACGCCATTTATGTGATGATCAGTGGGCACTGATTGAGCTATCCAAACACTCCAATGTCCAAACCAGACTTAGAGAGGAGCTGCTTGTGTTTGGTCCTGATCCGACATATGACCAATTAAAGGCCAATCTCCCATACCTGGATGCGGTTGTCCATGAAATTCTGCGACTCCATCCTCCGATAACTGAGTTGACCCGTGTCGTCAGTACACGTGTATAAATATGAATAGACACACTGACACAGGTCTATAGGCTTCCGCAGATGACGTTATTCCCTTGAGTGAACCTGTGTGCACGGCGTCCGGGAAAATGACCGAAAGCATATCTGTAGCAAAGGGTACCTTTATTTCGATTCCAATAGCGGCAATCAATCGCTCTACTTCTATCTGGGGACCCGATGCAAAGCAATTCAAGCCCGACCGGTGGCTTACTGAAGATGGTATCAATGGGAAGGCTAAGGAAGTGCAAGGTCATAGGCACTTACTTACTTTTGTCGACGGCCCGAGGACGTGTCTTGGAAAAGATTTTGCAATTATAGAAATCAAGGTAATTCCTACAGAGCACACAGCTTCCTCTTGACTAACTGTGGTACAGACGGTTTTATCAGTTCTGGTGAAGAACTTCGTGTTTGAGTTGCGCGATGGACCTGAGACGAGGGTCGAGATGGTGAGGGCAATTTTAACCCGTCCGCGAATTGTGGGAGAGGGTGGTATTGGAGTGCCTTTGCGCATTCGTCGGCATGGATAATTGGTCGTACCGTAGTAACAAGTTTAAGCCTCTATGTTCCATCATTGGAACTCACATTAGATTTGTATGTAGCCGCTGGACGTTCGAATCGACTGATCAGAGCGCATAAATATCATGTAATACAGCATTGCAAACTGATGTATAATCAGTTGCGCCAGGTTTGTGCTTGTACACGGCCATGGCCTGCCACCAGCAATATTAATGTTAAAGACTCGCGAAGAATGGACTATCACGTAGTTGCACTCCAAGTCTACTGTTTGCTCAGTCGGTAATCTGGGTGCTGAACTCAGCCCGAATCAAAGAGCATACACTGCATTAAACATAGAAGATGCAGCGTTGCCCCTATTAGAATGAATGACTATCTTCCTTAGTCTATAAGGGTTTGCCTAGGGGAGACTACAGCATTGCAAAGGAAATGATTTCGAAAAAAAAAAATGTAAATGTAAACAAAGTCTTCTGTGATGTTGCATGACATGAACATACACCTCGGAGCAGTTCGTGAGTCTCAACCCCTTCAAATATGAAAAGTGTCGTAAAATCACTTGAATTAGGCACGGTTCGAATTTCTTGATGTGACCACTACCAAGACTAGGGTGAAATGAATGGTCTGGGTCAATGTGGAGTCGACGAACTTCCGCAAGAACAGCAGGTGCCATGGTTGCCGAAGTCGTGTAAATGGGTATGTGGTCCGGAACAAATGAGCGTAACTTATCGAGTTTTGAGTATGCAGGTCCGAAATCTCCTCCCTACTGCACAATGCAATGTGCTTCGTCAACAACTGGTCGCGATAGTGTTGCGAGTGGCGCAGGTCATTCAAACGAAGATTTTCGATGGCCATTTCAGGTGAGGTATAAATGACTTGATATTTCCGTCATAGAAGAGACTGAGCGTCGCATCTGTTGGAGTTCATGGTCACATGACGAGCTCGTAGGGTTAGAGTTAAGACTTCGCGACAGCGGCTTTGCAGCACGTGGCGTCTCTTGTCTCCGCACTTCATAGTGCTCGCGCCATACTCCAGCAGCCTCGAGCCTGCCATCTTCAGCTTTGCTTTCGTATTTTCAGCTTCTCTCTATCTTGCTTTTCTTCCTCTGTTTTCTATCTATGGCTCTTTCCAAGTCGATTTCAGACCCAGGATTCCTACTTCCATGTTTCCTCTTGCTGCCAACCGGAGGGTTTTGAAGGTCCAGATCATTGTATGCATCCGCACACAATGAAGACAAGTCCAGCGGGGAAGCTGGCCATGGGTATAGAACACCTGTGGTCACCATGCACTACTCTGTCATACTCATGTAGGAAGTTTGCTGCCGCAAACTCTCGTCGGCACTCACCCTACGGTGCAGAGAGACTGATAAGGGGTGGCATTTTCCACCCAACTACCACATCACTATGTGTTGCCCATACCTGCCTAGTCTTGGCTCACATGGATGCCTGCAATTATTACCATGCAGGTGCCCGTATTCTGCTACCACGGATGCCTGCAAATCTTGCTCACACAGAAGGAGGTGATTTCACTAACTCACTTTATAGGTCCTTCCTGACTAGCCATTACCACTTCCTGCTTCCTCACCTCGATGCGTCGCTGGACTTGCAGCTCCTACTATTTTGGGGATCCGAGGTTCACTTCGCTGCGTCATTTCACTCCTAATATCCTGGGAATCGCAGCTCACCTCGGCTCATCCTCACACAGGTCGGGGCCGCTACCGGCGCCAGGACCCCTTCGGGGGCCCAAATAGCTACCTGCATCTTACCAATGCAAACATTCTCTCATCGAATGCGGCACAATAGCGCCACGCAAAGTTACTTACTAGTATATGGCAGTTGTGGCTGAACCTTATTTTGCCGGTTTACCTATAGCGTATCTACTGTTTTGTATACCTTACGTGTTGCGGAAACTCAATAACATCCCGATCAACAAAATCTTTGAACATCAATTGTATGACAGTCTGGCTTACAGCATGCACATCTTCTGAGTATGTTTCGTGGTTAACAGCTATTGCTGACAGCCCCATTTTTTCGCATCTTCGCACCTGATTTTCTTCGAGAGAATTCAGTGGTGCAAGAACAATCAACACATCGTGAATGAGAGGCTCTTCCCGAATCCCGTTCCAGAAAGGATTGACAAAAGCGCTTCCGCTGCGCCGCAGCATCAAGCTGTCACTCGCGGACTTCGGGGTGGCCGGCAGCGTTCACGTCATTGCTGTTGCAGTGCTTGTTGTAGGGTGTCGGACTGGCCATCAGTGCGAGATCGTACTCATTCGAGGTTTTGGTATGATACGTTTTTCTCTTCCACGTGAGACTGAGACTGAGTAAAGACAGTAGAAAGTGGACAGATTGCATTCTACTCTAAGTTCTAACATATTTTGCCGGAGGCCACCACACTCCAACCTCATTCGCTGGCTCTTGCCGAGGAACTACGTAATACAGCCGGAGTGATACTCAGGCCTCGTCATTCCTCAGAGCCTCCGTCGAATGTTTGCCGCAAGCCGGTAAACTTCGTAACCTGGTAGTAGTGGCTATAAATCTCCCAGTAGATTTAATGATCAAACCATGACTAGAATGGAGGCTCCTACTATTCCTATGCCTATTCCCAGTGACACTCCGTTCACCCCTGGGACAATAACTGTACGTCCCGTTAGTGCATTCCATACCGCTTGTATCCTCGCAGCACTATGGGCTCTTGTCAAAGTGTTGAGGGCTGCTCGCTGGCGAATGAAGACGACACAACTCCGGGGTCCACCGAGTACCAGCATCATATATGGCGTTTCGAGGGACCTCGTCGCATCTACTAAGTCCGGTGCAATGTATGAACATTGGGCAGAGGAATATGGGGTCGCGTATAATATTCCGACCGTCCTTGGACGCAGTGCAATCGTGCTATGTGATCCAAAAGCTATCGCACACTTTTATGCCCGGGATACATGGACCTATGTCCACACGCCGCTTGCATTGACATCATTAGAGAACCTGGTAAGTTAGCTTCTTATGTTAATTTCGTTTTCTCATATCTTGTCAGATTGGGAGAGGGTTGCTATGGGCTCAGGGTGAAAGTCACAGGAGGTTCTTGTCCTTCAAGTTGTGCCAGACACCAATGCGCTAACGTATGAATTAGGCAGCGGAAGTCCCTTACGCCAGCTTTCAGTAATGCAGCTATCCGGAGGCTCACATCAGTGTTTTATGACTCAGCATACAAGGTAAGTGTTCTGACTTTAAGAAACATATCGTCTTCTGAATTGTATTCTCAGGCTAAAAGCGCCTGGGATGCTGCTATGGAATCGAGCAAGGAAGGGACTGCTGTCGTTGAAGTCCAAAACTGGTTCGTATCTCTTCCGACATATAAGTGAAGCAGACCATGACGTTCCTCATTCAACCACCTGAAGGATGAATCATGTGGCGTAAGTGATGGATTTTTGGCATTTAAGCTTTTGGAAGTGACGCAATATCAGTCTGGATACGATCGGCATTGCTGGTTTCTCCCATGACTTTGGCGCGCTTAATGGAAAGCATTCCATTGTAACTGAAGTGTTTGATAGTTTCGGAAGCAACCCAAAAGCCTCAGCATTTAACAAGCTTTTATTCCTGCTCGCGCAGGTATTTCCTGTCTTAACAAAGATCCCTACTCAGCGGAAGAAGCTAACCAATAAACTTAACGTCACCATGGGTGAAATATCCAACGACTTGTTGATTCGCAGTCGCCGGGAGAAGGATATGAATGTGAGCGACACAGATGCGGGAAAATCTATCATGGAATTGTTGGGTACGATCTACAAAGCAATCGTCGTCATCTCGGGCCCTTGATTGACACCATGATCACAGTCAAAGCCGAAGACCAGGACGCCGAGCTCCACCTGTCCAATGAGGAAGTATTGGCTCAGGTCCGTGGATAATGCTACTGCGATAGTTTGCAAGCTGACGGCCTACAGATGAAAGTCTTACTTATCGCGGGTTATGAGACCACATCCAGTGAGTTGTTTATTCCCAACCTCCATCATATTGGCCAACTCTCTGTTTTCAGTCAGTATTACAGTAAGTAATCTTCGATATGGCCTGTCCACATCATTTATGTGATGGTCAGTGGGCACTGCTTGAGCTATCCAAACACCCCAATGTCCAAACCAGACTCAGAGAGGAACTACTTTCGTTCGGTCCTGATCCAACATATGACCAGTTAAAGGCCAATCTCCCATACCTGGATGCGGTTGTGCATGAAATTCTACGAATCCATCCTCCGATCCCCGAGTTTACCCGTGTCGTCAGTACGCATGCATCAATGTGATAGAAACACTGACACAGCTCTGTAGGCTGCCGCAGATGACGTTATTCCCTTGAGTGAACCTGTGTGCACGGCGTCCGGGAAAATGACCGAAAGTATATCTGTAGCAAAGGGCACCTTTATTTCGATTCCAATAGCGTCAATCAATTGTTCCACAGCTATCTGGGGACCAGATGCAAAGCAATTCAAGCCTGACAGGTGGCTTACTGAAGAGGGTATCAGCGGGAAGGCTAAGGAAGTGCAAGGTCATAGGCACTTGTTGACTTTTATCGACGGCCCGAGGACGTGTCTTGGAAAAGATTTTGCAATTACAGAATTCAAGGTGATTCCTACGAATCCACCTAGTTTCATCTTGACTAACTGTGGTACAGACGGTTTTATTAGTTCTGGTGAAGAACTTTGTGTTTGAGCTGCGCGATGGACCTGAGACGGGAGTCGAGATTGTGAGGGGAATTTTACCTCGTCCACGAATTGTGGGAGAGGGTGGTTTTGGAGTGCCTTTGCGCATTCGTCGACATGAATAACTGGTCGTTCCGTAGTGACAGGTTTAAGCCTCTATGTTCCGTCATTGGAACTCACAGTAGGCGTTGTATGTATGTGTATCCGCTGGACGTTCGAATCGACTAATCCTGACATGACAAGGGAGCACGCATAAATATCATGTAATATAACATTGCAAGCTGATGTATGATCAGTTGCGCCAGGTTCGTGCTTGTACACGGCCTTGGTCTGCCACCACAAATATTAATGTTGAGGACTCAGGAAGAATAAACTATCACGTAGTTGCACTCCGAGTTCACTGTTTGCTCAGTCTGGAATCTGCTGAACTTAGCCCGAATCAGAGAGCGCACACTGCACTAAACATAGAAGACATACCGTCGCCCCTATTAGAAGGAACGACTACCTTCCTTCTTCTATAAGGGTTTGCCTAGGGGAGACTACGACGTTGCAAAGGAAATGATGTATACGTACTTCGAAAAAAAATGAAAATGAAAATAAAGTCTTTTGTGATGTTGCATGACATGAACATACACCTTGGAGCAGTTCGTGAGTCTCAACCCCTTCGAAATCGAATATGAAATTGAGTGTCGTAAGATCACTTGAATTAGGCACGGTTCGAATTTCTTGATGCGACCACTACATTAAAGTGAAATGAATAGTCTGGGTCAATGTGGAGTGCTCGACGAACTTCCGCAAGGACAGCAGGTGCCATGGTCGTCGAAGCCGCGTAAATGGGTATGTGGTCCGGAACAAATGAGCATAACATATCGAGTTGAGTATGCAGGTCGGAAATCCCCTCTCCACTGCACAATGCAATGTGCTTCGTCAACAACTGGTCGCGATAGTCTTGCGAGCAGAGCAGGCCATTAGAGCGAAGATTTTCGATGGCCATTGCAGGTGAGGTATAAATGTCTTGATATTCCCGTCATAGAGGAGACTGAGCGTTACATCCTGATCAACAAAATCTTCGAACATCAATTGTATGGCTTACAGCATGCACATCTTTTGGGTATCTTTCGTGGTTAATGGCTATTACTGACAGCCCCATTTTTTCGCATCTTCGCACCTGATCTTCGAGAGAGAATTCAGTGATGCAAGAACAATCAACACATCGTACGTTTTCAGGAATGATGGCATCGTGAATGGGACGCTCTTCCTGAATCCTGTTCCAGAAAGGATTGCGCAGTCGAAAGACCTGACAAAAACGCTTCCGCAGCATCAAGCTGTCATCGCGGAATTCGGGGTGGCAGCGCTCACGGCATTGCTGTTGCAATGCTTGTTGCAGGGTGTCGGATTGGCCATCCGTGCGAGACCATACTCATTCGAGGTTTTGATATGATACGTTTTCTCTTCTACGTGAGACTGAGTCTGAGTAAAGATAGCACACATTAGAATAAGAGTACATATAGAAAGTGGAGAGATTTCATTCTACTCTAACACATTTCGCCTCAGACCAATTAAGTTCGAGACCACAGCAAGCTGAGGGATCGGATGAAATATGCGATTCCTCTTTTGGAGTGCCACCTTTGTCATTCCTCAGAGCCTTCGTCTTTCAAACCACGAGCCGGTGAACTTCGTAACTGGCAGCAGTGGCTATAAATCTCCCAGTAGATTTAATGATCAACCCATCACTCGAATGGAGGCTCCTACTATCGCTATGAGTGGCACTCTATTCACCCCTGGGACAATAACTGTACGTCCCGTTAGCGCATTCGATGCCGCGTGTATCCTTGCGGCGCTATGGGCTTTTGCCAAAGTTCTGAGGGCTGCTCGCTGGCGAATGAAGACGACACAACTCCGGGGTCCACCAAGTACCAGCATCATATATGGCGTTTCGAGGGACCTCGTCGCATCTACAAATTATGGTGCAATGTATGAACGTTGGGCGGATAAGCGTGTCCACCTTGGCGCCTTGAAATACGTCCCTCACGCTGTAATGAAGCTGGGGCGAAGGAATATGGGGTTGTGTATAAGATTCCGACCATCCTTGGACGCAGTGCAATCGTGCTATGCGATCCAAAAGCTATCGCACACTTCTACGCCCGGGATACATGGACCTACGTCCACACGCCGCTTTCGTTGACATTATTAGAGAACCTGGTAAGTTAACGTCTTATGTTAATTTCGTTTTCTCATATCTTATCAGACTGGCAGAGGGTTGCTATGGGCTCAGGGTGAAAGTCACAGCAGGTTCTCGTCCTTTAAGTTGTGTCAGAGACTAATTACTAACGTGTGAATTAGGCAGCGGAAGTCCCTTACGCCAGCTTTCAGTAATGCAGCTATCCGGAAGCTCACATCAGTGTTTTATGACTCAGCATACAAGGTAAGTGGTCTCACTTTGAGAAACATATCGTCTTCTGAATTGATATTCTCAGGCTAAAAGCGCCTGGGATGCTGTTATAGAATCGAGCAAGGAAGGAACTGCTGTCATTGAAGTCCAAAACTGGTTCGTAACCCTTCCGACATATAAGGGAAGCACACCATGACGTTCCTCATTCAACCAACTGAAGGATGAATCATGTGGCGTAAGTGATGAATTTTTGGCATTTATGCTTTGGTAATTGACGCAATGTTAGTCTAGATACGATCGGCATTGCTGGTTTCTCCCATGACTTTGGCTCGCTTGCTGGAAAGCATTCCGTTGTAACTGAAGTGTTTGATAGTTTCGGAAGCAACCCAAAAGTCACAGTATTGAGCAGGCTTGTATTCCTGCTCGCGCAGGTATTTCCTGTCTTAACCAAGATCCCTACTCAGCGAAAGAAGCTGACAAATAAACTTAACGCCATCATGGGTGAAATATTCAACGACTTGTTGGTTCGCAGTCGCCGGGAGAAGGATATGAATGTGAGCGACACAGATGCGGGAAAATCTATCATGGGATTGTTGGGTACGATCTCCAAAGCAATCGTCGTCATCTCGGGCCCTTGATTGACACCATGATCATAGTCAAAGCCGAAGACCAGGACGCAGAGCTCCACCTGTCCAATGAGGAGGTATTGGCTCAGGTCCGTGGATAATGCTACTGCGATAGTTTGCAAGCTGATGGCCTACAGATGAAGGTCTTACTTATCGCGGGTTATGAGACGACATCCAGTGAGTTGTTTATTCCCAACCTCCATCATATTGGCCAACTCTCTGTTTTCAGTCAGTCTTACAGTAAGTATTCTTCGATATTGCCTGTCCACATCATTTATGTGATGGTCAGTGGGCACTGCTTGAGCTATCCAAACACCCCAATGTCCAAACCAGACTCAGAGAGGAACTACTTTCATTTGGTCCTGATCCGACCTATGACCAGTTAAAGGCCAATCTCCCATACCTGGATGCGGTTGTGCATGAAATTCTGCGAATCCATCCTCCGATACGCGTGTTTACCCGTGTCGTCAGTACGCGTGTATCAATATAATAGAGACACTGACACAGGCCTATAGGCTTCCGCAGATGACGTTATTCCCTTGAGCGAACCTATGTGCACGGCGTCCGGGAAAATGACCGAAAGTATATCTGTAGCAAAGGGCACCTTTATTTCGATTCCAATAGCGTCAATCAATCGCTCCACAGCTATCTGGGGACCCGATGCAAAGCAATTCAAGCCTGACCGGTGGATTACCGAAGAGGGTATCAGCGGGAAGGCTAAGGAAGTGCAAGGTCATAGGCACTTGCTTACTTTTGTCGACGGCCCGAGGACGTGTCTTGGAAAAGATTTTGCAATTACAGAATTCAAGGTGATTCCTACGAACCACATAGTTTCATCTCGACTAACTGTGGTACAGACGGTTTTATCAGTTCTGGTGAAGAACTTCGTATTTGAGCTGCGCGATGGACCTGAGAGTGGGGTCGAGATTGTGAGGGGACTTTTACCCCGTCCGCGAATTGTGGGAGAGGATGGTATTGGAGTGCCTTTGCGCATTCGTCGACATGAATAATTGGTCGTACCGTAGTGACAGGTTTAAGCCTCTATGTTCCATCATTGGAAGTCACATTAGGTGTTGTATATGTGTAGCCGCTGGATGTTGAAATTGTGAATAGATTCCTGTCTCCGGACAGTCGATACAAATTCCGTACACGAAGAGGACTACTGTAGCTAGCTAGGTATATAAGTTACCTACCACGTGTACTACATGCGGTAGACACGAGTACGCTCGCTTGAATATTCCAACAGAAATCGACTGATCATGACATGACGAGGGAGAGCGCATAAATATCTTGTAACGCAGTTGCGCCAGTTTTCTGCTTGTACACGGCCATGGTCTGCCACCACCAATATTAATGTTGAAGACTCGCGAGAATGGACTATTACGTAGTTGCACTCCAAGCCCCGCCGTTTGCTCAGTCGGGAATCTAGGTACTGAACTCAGCCCGAATCAAAGAGCATGCACTGCATTACACATGGAGCGCTCACTCAACTCATCGGCGGTGCGTATGTGAACTTCTGCTATGCGACATACGTAGAGCTGACACCTTTTTCTCTGCATATAGGATCATATGAGTGATTCAGCGCCTGCATGGAAACTTCAAAGCACAAATTTTAGAATACTAGAGCAAGTGAAATAATAGTCCAACGTACCGAGCTGTGTCGTGCAGACTGATACAAATTCTCGAGTTTGTAAGGCGCTGTGCGCTCATCAAAGCGCTGCAGTGAGCCGAAATGATCGTTGTAGACAACTCCATAAGTAGTCGATGTATCGTCCCTAAGCGTGATATAATGACCCGGCCGCTCGCTATACATAATGATCAATCATGACCAATGATAACGGACGAACTTCCAAGAGCCACCGTGCGGCTGAAGGAAGAAATCACACACGGCTAGTGTTGGGAAACATTCAGTTCAGCAGTAAAATCAGAGAACACTGGACCGGACACACTTGAACGCGTTCGGGGCGTTTAGTTTAGGTTCAGTTCGGACTCGAATGCTGAACGCATCGAAAATTGCCCGAAAACCCAAGGCAAACATTTGAACCAGCGAAAGGCAGTTCGCTCCCTGAGACATTAATAGCAGAGTAAAGCGGAACCGCCAACAAGGATAATTTCGTGTACATTGCCCTTGTCGATTTTAGAGTCCCGGAGGACTTTCTCGACGGGCTTGAGGGTTGTTGTGGAACAAGTCGCTGCACAGCTCCTTGAAACGGGCACGGGTGATGACAGACATGAAATCGATACCATGAACGCACCCGAAGTTCTTGTTCTTGTGCTTGAAGTCTTGAACGAAGTGGTTCATGAGGCGGTTGTCAAAGTCCTCACCACCCAAGTGAGTGTCACCGGCGGTAGCCTCGACCTTGAAGATACTCTCCTAAATGTTCAAGAGGAAAATATCGAAGGTTCCTCCACCGAGATCGAAAATGAGGACATTGTGCTTGCTGTTGACCTTCTTGTCAGGACTAGGCATTTGACGATCTCATTGTGGTTCTTCTCGTAATTCCTTGAACAGGAGGAAGGTGAGGGACATCATGGCCGCTCTCCAAACATCATCAGAGGTTGTCGAGGACTGTAATATGTAGTAGCTGTTAGACCGTTGTCAACATATTTGAAACGTTGAAGTTGTAACCGTCTGTCAAACTGCAACCAAAGATCACGTATGGGAACAAACATGTACAAATTTAACGCAAGACTTTGTGCTTAGCTGTCCAACGTGTCAACGTTTCAACTTTTTTGCAAATAGCTTCTTAACCGCCTTCGCAATTTTGGTGAGGAAGACAAAGGACAAAAAAGGAACTTGATATTTTCCTGATGGACAGCGTTCAGAGTCGGTGTGCGAGTAGCACAAGTTCGAGTTATCTTCACTCTGCCTCGTCAGTTTGGGACTTACTCCCTAGCTCTCGCCTACATTGAGTCACGGTGGTTCACACCATTTAGGGAGTCGGACCCCTCCTCTGGCCTGCGTCAAAGCGTCACGTTCGACTCGGCAACTGCACCGGAATGCAGCTGTGATACACGTTGATGAGATTCTTCGTCCATGTCACCTAATACCAAGAATGGAATGGGACAGTCTGTCGATCCCGGGTGGACGAGCGCAAACGTCTATGAGTTGGCAAGTGATTTCTACTTAAATACCTTTATTGGCCTCAATACATTTCATATTTCATTAGGCTTATCTTATATTGCCTATATAGCCACCACTAGAACTCCACGATTTTGGCTTTTTCCTGATGGTGTCGAATGAGCTCTACTCGTGCGGTAATGAAAGCAGGCCCTAATACAGAAGGAACGACTACTATCTTCATTCTATTAGGGTCTGCCTGTAGGAGGCTACTCTTGCGGTCCGGCAGCCTTAGCCTCAAATCAGACGTTCTGGGAAGCGGATTGACACTCTATTATGTAGCGAGGTACGAGCGAAGGAATAGAGTTAGGTCTTCGAGCGAACGGCAAACCTGGCACAGCACCTCTTGCTCTCGTGCCGCGACTACCGTTCGTCGTCGTCTTTTCTTTTCCCTGCCCTCCTCTCCCTCTCTCTTCGTAGTATACGATTCGACGCCTCACTCTCCGTTTCATTCACTCACAGAAGGGGCCTTGAGACCGCATAATAGCCCAGCGCCGATCATATGCCATGTCAAAGTGAACCTCAAAATGTTGAAAACAACACCACTGGCGCTTCCCGGATCTCAGTTCTAGGGACCTGAAGGACCCGAAGGTGGACCCGAAACATCTGATTCGAGACTACAGCAGCCTGAGGGATCGGGTGACATATGTGACTCTTCTTTCGGAATGCCACCTCACTCCAACCTTGCTTTGCTGACTCTTGCTGCGGAACTACGTAATACAGCCTGAGTGATACTCAAGAGCTGTCAGGCTTTGTCATTCCTCAGAGCCTCTGTCGGATGATTGCCGCGAGTCGGTGAACTTCGTAACCTGGCAGCAGTGGCTTGGCTTCTTTGGTGATACTCTTGCTGTCCGGCAGCCTTAGTCTCGAACCAGAACCAAACGTCTTGGGACCATCTACGGGTTCTTCCGGTTCCTACTTCCTTCCCAGAACGTCTGGTTCGAGACTAACGTCTAGTGACTTTCAGACCACCGGTATCATGTCACGCTTGTCATTCTTTTTATAGATTAAACTTATTAGTAGTAATTGACGTATTCCTTACTGCCACTGCCAGACGTTGAAAAGTCGGACAACGAGAATGCTACACAGTTCGAAGACTCAAACTCAGACTACTATTCTGCACTCGTTCGTGTACCGTGACACGCATTCAGACACCGATTCAGACAACAAGGACACAAACTCGCCACCCATCCAACTCATAAACACTGCAAACCTATGGGCGAAACTAAAAGCTCGAACGTCGTCAGCAAAGTCGAGTATATTCTCCGGTGCATGGATAATGTGAGACTGAATCTACCAATTTTTTTGACCTCATCAGTTGGGGAGATCCAGATTGCATAACAAATGCTAAAATTTGGTATGAGCGGACTGTGTTCATGGTTAACGAAGAGCTCCCGTCCATCCCCTAGTGCTGCCATAAACAACCTCGAACCTCGGGTAGTAAGGATGTTCGGGCTCAAGGTGGAAGTCATGCACTGGGGGAATTTAGCTTTGAATGCATGGTTCAAACAGTTGAGGATGAACTTGAAACTATGCATGACATCATGCAATACCCGGAGGACGCGCCATCAGCAGATGGACTTACCAGTCGATTTATCGAGTATATGGTCCTCAAACTCAGCACCCCAGGATTCAGAGGGATGCCAACACTTTGAGCGTTCCTGCACCGTGTGACTTAGATAATCAAGCAGCGAGAAAACAATACATACAAGGCGTCAGGACTTGTACGTGGTTGAGCATTTATTCTCCAGCTTCACTAATGAAGGTTTATGCATTCACATGGGTCATTCTATCCGTCATTTTCCAAGTAGAATTTTCACGCTCACACCACAACGACCATTGGGCCAAGTTGTTCACTACGTTCAATTCTCCCTTGCGGGGTCGGTCGAGAACAACCTTTCGTGCACTATCGCTCCTCCGTGAGTGAAGGAAGTCCACATAGCACCTTAGAAGGCAAAAGCCGTTATACACGTTCCTAAGCTAATTGTGCATCAACAACTTTGTTGACGAAGACTAGAGTCCTCTCCATTTGTTCGAGAGTCTTTCTACTCTAACACATTTTGCCTCGGGCGAATTGGGAACGACAGATCGCTCAAAACAGAAAAACACGTCTATATGAGGAGATTTTTGTGACACCTGGGACTCGATACCAGGCTCCCCTATCGAAGGTCGCCGGGCGTTCTGGGGACCGGAAAAGCCCGAAGGTGGTCCCGAAACGTCTGGTTTGGGACTACAGCAGCCTGAGGGATCGGATGAAACATGTGAGCGGAGTGCCACCTCACCCCAACCTCACTCTGCTGACTCTTGCCGAGGAGCTACGTAATACAGCCGGAGTGATACTCACTCAAGAGCTGTCAGGCTTTGTCATTCCTTAGAGCCTCCATCGGATATTTGCTGCGAGCCGGTAAACTTCATACTAACCTGGTGGCAGTAGTGGCTATAAATCTCCTAGTAGATTTGATGATCAACCCATGACTAGAATGGAGGCTCCTACTATCGCTACGCCTATGCCCAGCGACACTCCGTTCACTCCTGGGACAATAACCGTACGTTCCGTTAGTGCATTCGATGCCGCTTGTATCCTTGCAGCACTATGGGCTCTTGTCAAAGTTCTGAGGGCTGCTCGCTGGCGATTGAAGACGACACAACTCCGGGGTCCACCGAGTACCAGCTTCGTATATGGCGTTTCGAAGGACCTGATGGCATCTACAAATTCCGGTGCAATGTATGAACGTTGGGCGGATAAATATGGGGTTGTGTATAAGATTCCGACCGTCCTTGGACGCAGTGCAATCGTGCTATGTGATCCAAAAGCTATCGCACACTTTTATGCCCGGGAGACATGGACCTATGTCCTCACGCCATTTTCATCGATAATATTAGAGGGCCTGGTAAATTAGCGTCTTATTTTAATTTCGTTTTTCTCATATCTTGTCAGGTTGGCAGAGGGTTGCTATGGGCTCAGGGTGAAAGCCACAGGAGGTTCTTGTCCTTCAAGTTGTGCCAGAGACTAATACACTAACGTGTGAATCAGGCAGCGGAAGTCCCTTACGCCAGCTTTCAGTAATGCAGCTATCTGGAAGCTCACATCAGTGTTTTATGACTCGGCATACAAGGTAAGTGTTCTCA
>KV448741.1:0-14778 GCA_001658105.1 Rhizopogon vinicolor AM-OR11-026
CCCCCCCCCAGGCAAACCCTTATAGACGAAGGAAGGAAGATATTTGTTCCTTCTAATAAGGGTGACACTGTGTCTTCTATGTTTAATGCAGACTTTGCATGGCGCTATTGTGCCGCATTCGATGAGAGAATGTTTGCATTGGTAAGATGCAGGTAGCTATTCGGGCGGAGCCCCCGAAGGGGTCCCGGCCTCGACCTGTGTTCGATGAGCCGAAGTGAGCTGCGATTCCCAGGATATTAGGAGTGGAACGACGCAGCGAGATGAACCTCGGATCCCCAAAATAGTAGGAGCTGGGAGGCAAGTCCGGCGACGCGTCGAGGTGAGGAAGTAGGAAGTGGAACAGCTAGCCAGAAAGGACCTATAAACTGTGTTAGTAAAATCACCTCCTTCTGCATGGGCAAGAATTGCAGGCATCCATGGTAGCGGGAAGGAAATGGACATCTGTATGGTAATAGTTGCAGGCATCCATGTGAACCAAAATTAGGCAGGTATGGGCAACACATAGTGGTGAGGTAGCTGGGTGGAAAATGCCACCCCTTATCAGTCTCTCTGCACCGTAGGATGAGAGCGCCAACGAGAGTTTGCGGCAGCAAACTTCCTGCATGAGTATAAGAGAGTAGTGCAATGGTACCTACAGGTGCTCTACACCCATGGCCAGCTTCCCCGCCGGACTAGTCTTCATTGTACGCGGATGTACACAAGGGGCTGGACCCTTATAGCCCTCCGGTTGGCAGTAAGAAGAAACATGGAAGTAGGAATCCCGGGTCTGATATCAACTTGGTGGCGAGCTAGAAAGAGCCATAGACAGAAGACAGAGGAAAAGAAGCAAAAGAGACAGAAGCTGAAGAGAGAAAAGAAAAGCTGAAGACGGCAGGCTCGAGCCTGCTGGAGCACGGCGCGAGCACTGAGGTGCGGAGACAAGAGACGCCACGTGCTGCACAGCCGCTGTCGCGAAGTCCTAACTCTAACCCTACAGTCGTGCCTCCTTTCGGGATAAACCATTAATGTATGCTCTTTGATTCGGGCTGAGTTCAGTACCTAGATTCCCGACTGAGCAAACAGTGGACTCGGAGTGCAACTACGTGATAGTCCATTCTTCGTGAATCTTCAACATTACTATTAGTGGTGGCAGACCATGTTGTTGGAGTTCGTGGTCACATGACGAGCTCGACGCTACTATACAGTTGTGGCTGAACCTTATCTCGTCGGTTTACCTAGCGTATCTACTGTTGTGTATTCCTTACGCGTTTGTTCACGGGTTCCCTGTAAACCTGAGTTGGTCTTACTTCGGAAGCACGCGCCTGAGACTTGCGGAAACCCAATACATGTACAGGCACAAACCTGGCGCAACTGATTATACATCAGTTTGCAATGCCGTGTTACATGATATTTATGCGCTCTCCACTTGTCATGTCAGGACTCAGGAGCAGTCGATTCGAACGTCCAGCGGCTACACATACATACAACGCCTAATGTGAGTTCCAATGATGGAAACGTACATGCTTAAACCTGTTAAGTACTACGGTACGACCAATTATTCATGTCGACGAATGCGCAAAGGCACTCCAAAACCATTCTCTCCCACAATTCGCGGACGGGGTAAAATTCCCCTCAAAATCTTGACCCTCGTCTCAGGGGCGCGCAACTCAAACACGAAGTGCTTCACCAGAACTGATAAAACAATCTGTGCCACGGTTAGTCAAGATGAAACTGTGTGCTCTGTAGGAATCACCTTGATTTCTATAATTGCAAAGTCTTTTCCAATACACGTCCTCGGGCCGTCGACAAAAGTCAACAAGTGCCTATGACCTTGCACTTCCTTAGCCTTCCCACTGATGCCCTCTTCAGTAAGCCATCGGTCAGGCTTGAATTGCTTTGCATCTGGTCCCCAGATAGCTGTGGAGCAATTGATTGACGCTGCTGGAATCGAAATAAAGGTGCCCTTTGCTACAGATATACTTTCGGTCATTTTCCCGGACGCCGTGCACACAGGTTCACTCAAGGGAATAACGTCATCTGCGGCAGCCTATAGACCTATGTCAGTGTCTCTATCACATTGATACACGCGTACTGACGATACGGGTGAACTCGGGTACCGCAGGATGGAGTCGCAGAATTTCATGGACAACCGCATCCAGGTATAGGAGATTGGCCTTTAATTGGTCATATGTCGGATCAGGACCAAACACAAGCAGTTCCTCTCTGAGTCTGGCTTGGACATTGGGGTGTTGGGATAGCTCGATCAGTGCCCACTGATCATCACATAAATGGCGTAGACCGGTGTCATTGAATAATACTTACTGTAAGAGTGACTGCAAACAGAGAGTCAGCCCCTATGATAGAAATAGAAATAAACAACTCACTGGATGTGGTCTCATAACCCGCGAGAAGCAAGACCTTTATCTGCAGGCCATCAGCATGCAAAGTATTGCCATACAAGTATCCACAGACCTGAGACAATGCTTCCTCATTGGACAAGTAGAGCTCAGCGTCCTGATCTTCAGCGCTGACTGTGATCATGGTGTCAGTCAAGGGACGACAATGACTGCTTTGGAGATCATACTCAACAATTCCATGATAGATTTCCCCACATCTGTGTCGCTCACATTCATATCCTTCTCCCGGCGACTGCGAATCAACAAGTCGTTAGATATTTCACCCATGGCGACGTTAAGTTTGTCGATCAGCTTCCTCCGGTGAGTAGGAGTCTTGGCTATGACAGGAAATACCTGCGCAAGTAGGAATACAAATCTGTTCAATGCTGAGGCTTTTGGGTTGCCTCTGAAATTATCCAACACTTCGGTTACAACGGAATGCTTTCCATCAAGCGAGCCAAAGTCATGGGAGAAACCAGCAATTCCGATCGTATCCAATCTGATATTGCGTCATTTCCAAAAGCTTAAATGCCAAAAATCCATTACTTACGCCACATGATTCATCCTGCGGTAGGTTGAATGGGGAAAGTCATGATCTACTTCCCTTATATGTCGGAAGAAGTTACGAACCAGTTTTGGACTTCAATGACAGCAGTCCCTTCCTTACTCGATTCTATAGCAGCATCCCAGGCGCTTTTAGCCTGAGAATTATCAATTCAGAAGCCAATATATTTCTCAAAGTGAGACCACTTACCTTGTATGATGAGTCATAAAACACTGATGTGAGCTGGCGGATAGCTGCATGACTGAAAGCTGGTGTAAGGGACTTCCGCTGCCTAATTCACACATTACTAGATCAGTCTCTGGCACGAGGACAAGAACTGAAAACTACCTCCTGTGGGTTTCCCCCTCAACCCATAGCAACCCACTGCCAATCTGACAAGATATATCTGAGAAAATCAAAATCAAAATAAGACGCTAACTTACCACTCCCTTTAATAATCTCGATGCGAACGGCGTGAGGACATAGGTCCATGTCTCCCGGGCATAGAAGTGTGCGATAGCTTTTGGATCGCATAGCACGATTGCACTGCTTCCAAGGACGGTCGGAATCACGTACGCAACCCCGTATTCCTCCGCCCAACGTTCATACATTGCATTGGTATTCGTAGACACGATGATGTCCCTCGAAACGCCATATATGATGCTGGTACTCGGTGGACCCCGGAGTCGTGTCGTCTTCATTCGCCAGCGAGCAACCCTCAGAACTCTGACAAGAGCCCATAGCGCCGCAAGGATACAAGCGGCATCGAATGCATTAACGGAACGTACGGGGGCGAGCGGAATGTCACTGGGAGTAGGCATAGCGATAGTCAGAGTCTCCATTCTCGTGGTGGGTTTGGAAAGAGCCAGCAGAATGAGAGAGCAGAGTGAGGGAGTGAGGTGGCATTCCGAAAGAAGAGAGAAGCTGCCGGACCGCAAGAGTAGAGTGACTGACTTGAGATGAACTTACGGTCTGGCATATGCCGTAAAACAGTTTCAAAGTCTCGACTTCTAATACTTAGCTATGTGACTGAATATAAATATATTACGACTCGACAGCGCGCACGTAATAAGGGGAACGCTCCTGTTCTGCTCGCGAATCTCTTGTTCCTCCACCGTCTTCTGCATGCCTTTAGTACATACACTTGATAATAGTACATAGTCAAACGAAGAATACATAATATTTGCTACCAAAAGAAAAGTTCAAGAAGATCAAGAGTTTAGGAGGGGTTGCGAGATTAATAAGCATAGCGAAGTATCGGTGTCTTTCAATAACATAGTCCTATATAGAAAAAGGTGTCAGCCCTACGTATGTTGAATAGTAGAAGTGCACGCACGCACTGCAGATGAGGCACTAAGACTTTGAGTGAGCACTTCCTTGAGGCTGAGAATTGGCTTTCGCTGCACAGACGATCATGTCAGTTTTGACGTCCTCCTCAACACACCACACTTACCTGCTCTTTCCTTCTCCTCTTGCTCCTTCGCTTTGCATTCCAGTGCGGCGCGCCACTGTATGAGCTGCTCCAAGGTGTATGTAGTCATATCCTCGGAGTACTGGGACAACGAGCCATCATTAAATTGTTGCGACATGGCAGTGAGGGTTAGTTGAGTGAGGATGAGTTGAGTGAAGATTGAGGTTTGATATGCTGCTTCATTCGACATGTTGAAGCATAGGCTTTATACCTCAGCGTGAACCCGTGAGACTGCTGCAATGAGCCTAGGATTGTCAGGAGTTCCAGCCATAGGATGACCGAGCATTCGAATAAGGCACATTCATGACAGCAAAGATTAATGTCGCACGTTACCCCCTTACTCATAACGCATCAAGGATGAGGGGCTGTCCCGGTGCCTTGATAACGACGCAGCCACCTAACGGCACGACGCGGTAAATGTGGTGCCTTTCGCTTCGGGCATAAGGGTAAGTTCGCTAACAGTTCGGGAACTGTTTGTGAGACAGTGAATTGCTGCATGTCTGTAGTGCCGGCGGTCTGTTTCCGTTCCTGTCGGAAGGGGCGTTCGGTACGTGACACACCATAGCCTAGTAGGCACAGTGTTGACTCGAGTATTAATCATGACATCCAGGCTGATTCTCCCGAACGTGAAACAAATGTCTAACTCGCACCTGAAGCACCTGTGGCGTCGGAGATTGACTGTCAGGAGAGGTCCGTGATTTCTGAGCGGGAAAAGGTACTTTCCATCGTCCAAGAAGGAACAACGATCCGAGAAACTGTTAGTGTCAAAATAACCTTGGTTCTGACGCACCTAAGACTAGTTAAGACCGTCTGCTTCTACACACGGATCAGGCACCTTATCATAGCTGTCAGTGCCAAATTTGGTAAGGCAATAGACGCACATCCTTTACAGCCTATGCAAGGTTCGGATGCGAATTTGACCCGAGCATATAACGCCCTGGAAGATATAATACATCAGTACGGCCACGCACCTGGTTGTACCTCTGTTTTCCTTGCTTAGGAACTTGTGTACAGAGTAACGGTTAGGAGGCAATGAGTTCCCTCGGGCATCTTATTTTGCGGTCCCTGGTACCTTCAAACACTTCTCGCGCGTAAACTTCGATATTCACGGAGACGTCCTTGCGTAGCGCCTCAAACCTCTTGTGCGAATCTCAGCATTTCTATAACCAATTGTTGACGGACTAGGCCGATCATGGTCCCTGACAGAACTTTGACGAAATGGTATGCAGTATCTGCAGTATATTTCTGTCCAAGAGGCAAGAATAAAATGTGTATCTGAAAGGAATTGAGCATGTGGAGACAAAAAGTTTGGGAAAAGCGTACGTCACGCCAAGGAACTATTTGCCTCTAGTGCTAATTATCGAGCTGTGCGACATGTGTGGGCGTTCTTGAGCCTGACGCGCGGCTAGGTTGATTCTGGAGGTGCATCATGATATCGGCCCTGTGGGCTAGCTGTGTTCCACGATCCAGTGCACATACTGAATACACGGTCCTGCCAAGTTGATGAAAGGGTTCCTGGTCAAAATAAACCAGC
The DNA here is from genome assembly GCA_001658105.1 of Rhizopogon vinicolor AM-OR11-026. Lineage (NCBI taxonomy): Eukaryota > Fungi > Basidiomycota > Agaricomycetes > Boletales > Rhizopogonaceae > Rhizopogon > Rhizopogon vinicolor. The sequence goes on from KV448741.1 coordinate 5,925, forward strand.
TAGAATTCATCATAAATTGGACTGCGATACGACGCACGAGTCGAACCAGGTGAAGGAAGGTGTCAATGGACATTTCGTTGCGATTGATTAGAACATAAATATACTTTGCTAAAGACCCCTCACAAGAGCTCCTTCATAGTTAGCACTGACGAGGCGAGGGCTCGACAGTATTTCCTCAACTACGATAGTGGGTACACTGGATTGAACAGTGGGAGGCGACTTGCAAGTTGTCAAAAGCTGAGTCTAGCGCTGAGCGCCGAGAAGCGGCACGGAACAATTTTGATTGGCTGACTACGTTCCACGCTCATTACATAAGCCCATCAGGACCTAGGCCTTGACATGATCAAACGTGAACGCACCGCTTCTGTGTTCTTATCAATCTTGAGATTCATTCTTCTTCACGTTCTGTAATTATCTTGCGCTGGATTGCCACAGTACATCTCATCATGAGCCATGCCAGTGCAACTCCCACAAGATAATTTCGATGCATCCACGGCTTCCTCGCAGCCTCCCACCCCACAGCGATGCGTCCTCGATTCCGTCACATCCGCCCTCTCGACAACGCAATTAGCTGTCATGTCCCTGCACAAAGAGATTGAAGATCTCAAGGACAGTTTGCACACCCGTACTCAGGAACTCGATGCTGTCAAAGCTAAATATTCTAAGTTCAAGGCTACTGTGAAAAAGGTGCTTGCACAGCTATGCTCGGCTGTGAACTGTTCCGCTCTTGTCCGTGCTCCAGCACAAAATTCACGCTTCACTCGTGATCTTAGGATGGGTAAATGCCCTGGATCCGTTTCAACTCATGCTTCCGCAAACCCGATGGGAACATAAATTTGTCGAATGACCATCATGAAGTACTAGACTATTCGGACCGCAAATTACAGGGACCTCCGGATGGTCTGAACCATCCCAGAAAAAGAAAAAAAAGTTAAGCCACCGTGTGATGGAAGACTACACACAAAGGAAAGATGCCCTTATCAACCAGCAGATGGAGATATTCCCCGAAATGCAGGTGAAGATGGAAAACGGCAAAGCTGAACGAAGAGAGAGAGATATTCTGGAAGAAAGGGGGGAACGGGCGATTGCGAGATGAAAGCGAGTCCAACTGTCACGCGAACGAAGCAATTCATGCTGGTTATTCAGAGCAAACGAGGGAGTGGGAACAACAGAACGAGGATAGATTATTTGCTTTACGGAAGAGAATGTCAGATAAGGAGGACAGCCGAAGGAGCGAATCGAGGAAAAGCAAAGGCAGGATCAAGATCTTGTAGAGGGCACTTTGGGAGACTATCGAGATGAGATGGATGAAGCCAAGCATGAGGCTGGTAAGTGTCGCACTTTCCTGAAACTGTTAGCTCAGGACATTTCTGGGAGAAACACATAATAGAAAAGAAGCGGCCGTAGGAAGATCAGCAGGGAAAAGAAGGCTCTTCTTAAGTCGGGTGTGTACTACTCCCTATCTGCAACCTAATTAAAGATGAGGAAAGCGAAGGAGACGAGAGAAAGAGTTCTACAGGGACTGGAGTCTTCCAGTCGCAGGAATCACCCGCATATAGACGAACGGAGATCACTACCCATATGGATAGTGACAGTGCATCTGGTAATTTTCTCACTATAGAGAAAGTTCAGGGCTACACTTTCGGCTTGCGCGTCATGAACAAAGGAACCGGCGAGTATTGCTAGCATTTGGAGGCACACTATCGTGTTTTAATACACCACAGCTATCAGTAGTCGAGCTAAGGAACACGATACTGAAACATGCATGGAATGCAGCAATACGGCGCGCCCGCGAAGCTTGGGCAGTTTCGCATCGGGCTCTACGCCAAGCAGAAGGCAACAAAAGGGAGCCATCCATCACAATAAGTGCTTTGCAGTGCAGTGTGGCTGCGCCATCGGCTGATGCTACCGGAATGAATGAATTGGATAGAGTAAGGGTTAATGAGGGTCGAGCGAATGATGCTGGTGGCAACATAGGATACCACCGCAGTTCGAACAATGCCAGAGGCAGGCAACATTCCTGAACCTAGTAGAGACCAGCCCACTGCATCTGGCAAGGACCATGGCCTTGAGAATGCGTGGACAGGCAGCATTGGTGGGGGTAAATCATGTCTGCCCTTCCGAGTCGTGCGTCTGAGGAACACGATGGATCTGGTCTAGCGTAAAAGATCTAAGTAAACGTTTGCTTGAAATTGTATCACAAGGTTTTCAATCGTTGATAACGAGGTTGAAAACCTCCCTAAAAAGGTCGCGTACGATGTCATCGGCGTAATCCAGCTCTAGTAAGGCGGAAATACTCGCCTGATTTCCTGTGCACGGGGACGTCCGAGACTCAGAGTCGAGATCGCAAGCTTACGAGCATCAACGTCAATGTCCAACTGGCCGGAAAGTGGCGAAATGCTGATGCGGGAGGAGTGACGGAAGTGTACAACGGTGGGACGTGGACGGAGAAATGATCCAAGGAATTTGGACGAATCATACTAGCAGCCTGGTGGAGTCACTCTCGTGGTCTTCCAGTGGCGATCATATTGCGAGCGGGTGCAACGATGGAACAATCTTGATTCAAAAAGCAGGGAGCAGAGAAGTCGACCTGCGTCGATGGACGGAGCAGGGCATTGTATTTAGTGTTACGCTGGCAGGCGGGGACAAAGGAATACGCATCTGGCTGAGACTGGGACAACAGCACCGGCAAGCTTCTCGAATACTACCTACTAAGTGACATCTGTACTCGGCCTCTGACAGATTCGCACGTGTTTTCGACAGTAGCTCAGGTACACTTATCCATCGCTTCGGTCATCACATCCCGTCGCACTTCAGCTCATATGGGACACAGAGTCACATCATCCATTCGGTAAGCCATTTCACCAAGAAAATGGCAAAACCCTTCGCTGTGTGTCATTCTCTCGGGACGGGAGATACCTAGCATACGGTGGAGACGACAAGGAAATTACACTGTAGATGGTCCAAGACATTGCTCCTCACCTTGTGGTACCTGCTTCCATGAACAAACTTCAAGGTGCTATGAAACAGGAAACGCGATCTGAGTCCCCATCATCATCTCCCACTTCTTGCCCTGCTCACACCATTACAGGTTGATGCCACACAGCCTTTTGAACAGTTTGTGGTTGATGAGATGAACGAGGAGGGGCGCGATGATCCATACCACGACTTTTTCCAGGTAATTTCTTGTACTCATCTCTGGTGGCACTAGTACTAACTATTATTACTCATGGTCTTCCCAGTCTTCTCTTCCTTTAGCACCATCCGATCCATCCACCATACGCCGCTTGTGGGGATTCTTTGTCCCCTCACTACTCCGCCCGCCATTTAACGAGTCCGTACCATTGCACAGTCGCCTTAAGCGCCGTATCTTCGAACGACGTGCTCTCTCAGCAAACTCTGCCTTACACGCACCCACAAACAGTGAACCAACCGAACCAAGACAATAAGGGAAGTCAGAGTCGGAGATGAAGATGAGGAATGTGGCAGGGATGTTGAATTTAGTGTAAGTCCTGTCTTCACTTTCCCGCACTGGCACCTGAACACCATGGGGTGTTAGTGTAAGCCTGGTGCCGCCGAACATAATAGTGGCAAAGGTAAACAACGAGAAGAACCTCTTGCCGATCAAGCGACCCTTCCGCCTGATGATTCATCTGCCGACTTCGATACCAATGAAAATCGCACCTTCTGGAAGTTGCTGACACGTGTTCGAGAGAAGGGTACTGCTTCCGTTGGAAAGGCTCCAGAAAAGCTGACCCACGATCTCTCTCCTAAGGCCGCCGATGTATACACTGCGCGTGGGTTCCGGGTAAGCTTCGGTCTCATCTTATTCCCATTTTTTTCCTTACTAGAGACGAAAATAACAGAGATTTGTCGCATATAAGCGGAAACGTAGTAATACAAAATCACCAACTCAGACCACTGGCACCCCCCCAACCACAGCACTCGCAAGTGGACAGACGGGTACCTCGCAAGGACAGGTGCATACATTGTCGCAAGTGGTGTCCGGACAGGCAGGGCTATCATTGCAATGTGTGACTGAACATGGAGGTCAATCCTCGCAAGTCACTGGAGGTCCCACCACCGACTGTAATGATGATGACTCAGATTCGGACTCGAGCATACAAGGTTCCTGGAACAGGTTCCTCGACAAGATATGTTTTCCTTGTGGACATTATTATGAGGAGGATGCTTAGTGCGAGGATGTCAGCTGCATTCTTAATCGGACTTATTTTGGACCACCGGTCCTCACAAATAATACTTTTCGACTTAATATAGCGATGAGCAAACGTCTTTAGGTACTGCCTTACTAATTGGGAGTAATAGGTGATATGACGTGTGCTGTGCACTGGCACGGTAGCCATACATGATTCGCTATACCATACATGACTCCATACACCACACATGATTCCATACTACACCATCTGACTCGCTTCTAGTTGCAATAGTATCATGCATGGGAACCGCAACATCTGGTGCATCACTCGCCTCCGCTTAAATACTAGCGAATAGCATCTTGGTTTCGCCGCGCCTATAGCTATAATGTTCTTCGCTCATATCCTCGCTGTAGGGATAGCATGTATTTCTTTGGTTGTGGCTTTGCTTCTGACTCGCAGACGCGTCTACTCTCTTCCTCTACCGCCTGGACCTCGTCCCTTACCGTTATTGGGTAACACACACCAATTGGACGCTAAACGACCTTGGCTCACATATACTGCGTGGGGAAAGACATACAGTTGGTAGACCCATGATTTCTTTCCAAAGTACTTAGATTTAAATCAAGCTTTATCATAGGGAAAATAATTTACTCTCGCCTCCTTGGGATCGACATGGTCATCATAAACTCGGAAACGGTTGCGCGGGAATTGTTGGACAAGCATTCTGCCATTTACTCGAATCGCCGGTTATGCGGACAAATGAATTGTATGTCTTACAGGTCATAGACTCATTCGGCCAGCTCTTGATCTCTTGACGAGGCAGACTTGGACTTACTTCAAGTGTCAATACTGTGCTCCTTCCGTATGGCGAGACTCTGAAACTACACCGCAAGGCCTACCATCAAGTCCTGAGGGCTGAAAAATCTGTCTCATACAAGGAGATGTACTCTCGCCAAGCGAATGAACTGGTCATGAATCTTTTGGATACCGCTGGTCCTGTTGATCCGTCTAAACACATCCAAGCGTTTGTACCTAATTCATTAAACTCCTTGTGACTGGTGTAGCTGATCACCAAAACGACTGTATCAGATATACGGCATCTTTGATTATGGCCGTGACATACGGACCCATTGTTCAGGGAGGCAAAGGCCCATTCCTGGCTCGCGCTCGAGAACTTCTTGATATCGCCACACGTATAAATTCTCCCGAGAAGGCTGCCATGTACACAACATTTCCTTTCCGTGAGTTCCACAATCCTATAGGTCATGTCGATTTGAATACTCCAATGTCGGTTGCAGTCAAAAAGCTGCTAATGTGGGACTTTGCTGACGACTATTCTCTAATGGAACGCAGTAGAGAACTATGTCAGCAGCTTTTGAATGAGGTCTTCGATGAGGTAAAGGCACGGATGGTACGTTTTCGCATTGTCAATGGGCACTTTTCGTGATCTAGTCGCACGTAGGCAGAGGGTACAACTTCGCAGTCATTAGTCGCTGATTTCCTCAGTCAAGCTGACGACAATACTGATGAAGACACGATGAAGGCTGTTGCCTTAACCGGATATCTAGGTAAGAACATCGCTCGGTAGACGAACCCATCATTTGACATGGATGCAGCGTCTTAGCTGGCATGGACACGGTGAGTCCAGAACTTTGTGTATTCATAATTGCATCCTCCCTTATCTTGATATTGTGCAGACTGCATCAGTTGTTCATACATTCGTTTTGGCTATGGTGCTCTTTCCTGACGTCCAAGCTCGAGCTCGTGCGGAAATAGATCAAGTCACGAAGCATGATATAATACCATCGATTGATGATAGAGCTTCACTGCCCTATCTTGATGCCGTTCTCTTTGAGGTTCTGAGATGGCATATTCCCACTCCCCTAGGTCAGTCAGTAATAGAATTACGTATTTGCGTAACTGAACCCCTTGCACAGGAATTGCGCACGCGACATCACAAGATGATATCTACGACGGGTACTTCATACCTGAAGGTTTGAAGTCGTACCAGCCGAGACTGTCAACTTATCTGTTGTTCAATCAGGGGTAACAGTAATAGTTAATCAGTGGTATGCTACGATGTGGTACATGCATTCGATTGCTTGAGCTGAGCATGGATTTCCAGGGCGCTGTCTCGGGACGAAGAGACGTTTCCCGACGCATCGCGATTCGATCCTGGTCGCCATTTAACCATTGATGGACAGCTGAAGGATCATATCGTCAATCATTTTGCGTTTGGTCATGGCACTGATGGTAGGTGAGCAGCTCAAACTTGCTGTGATTTCAAGTTGCACTGACTCGTACAGGCGTATTTGTCCTGGTAGGTCGAGCATAGTTAAATTATGGATAAGTAACATAACGTATATATGACCTCGACAGGTCGTTGGTTTGCAGAGAACGCTGCGTGGACTCCAATGGCTACCATACTTTCCATTTTGCGCATTGATTATGCCAGAGACCCGGGTGGACACGAGATTGAGATTAAGCCAGAATACACTGCTGGTGTCTCAGTGTAAGTAAGATTGTACTCGCAAGAAACTTTTATGGCTAGGTTGAATTTCATAGCCACCCGAAACCTTTTCAGTGCTCGTTTGAAAGCGTGAACACAGCGAGAGAAGGGCAGCTTAGGGCGATGACGAGTTTTGAGTGATCGTTTTCTTGTATTTGTAATGGCACTCTCTGCGTATATGATGTTGTTTTCTGATTCCATATCAAAGATTTCTGGTACTGCAGTGACCACACTGTTATAAATAGACCGTCGCGTAACGTGCCTGGAGTCTGGAAGGAGACGCGTTGTTTAGCTGTATTTGTTCTGAGGCCCAGTGAAATCTGTCTCTGACCGGACACATGCGGAGAGCTAGTATTTACTGTGGGTGGGATTTCGAGTAGTGGTGGGCGTGTATAGCTACTCACACGTGTCATATTGTGCACGCATTGTATGAGGGGCACGGTGAAATCGCATCTTAGGACGTTTCGGTCGTCGACATGACAGAAGACTATCCTAAAAAGTATTTTATGCGACCTCGCACGAATTCGGCTGGCGCACGCTCTCAAAGGATACGCAAATTCGACTTCTCGTTAGGCTGAGGAGACAAGCTGGTATTGTTAACTAGCGATATGTAAAGGTGAAATGGAGAAAACGCGAACCCAATAAACACAAATGTGAGGTAACGATCTGAGGCTACGAACGCTACACATTATATAGTAGGGAAGGAAGGGAGGGAAAGAAAGAAAAAGAAAAGAATAGCAAATCATAATGACGTACAGAACTAAATATTGGCAAAGGGCGGATCATGTATAGGACGACCGCTTGAAGAAGAGCCGCACTTTTGCGCACATAACGTTCCCAGGTCCCCGATCGCCACCGTCCGATGGCACGAATATGATCAGGTGACACTCCAGGGGCTGCAAGGGAAGTAGCCCCACCAGCCTGCATAGAGTGACCAGAAACATTAGCAGGGAAGAAAAAGCGAAGCCTGCGAAGGAACCAAGAGCGTGTCGGGGGACGACCATCATACCGGAGCCAGAGGTATGGGTGCAACGGAAAACGGACATCACGAGATGCGAGGTACCGACCACCGGATTTCGGGTGCGCTACCGTGACTGCCAGCACGGTGATCTTCAGGTTGGGTGGCATGTTTTTGAACAGAGTTACTTGTTCTGCCGTTTGTTACAAAAGCAGAATGGTTAACAAAATTTCCAACACATGAACATTTACCCGAAATAATCCGAGGCTCGATAACATTGCTATCGCATTATGCATATATACAGTCCCCAAACATTAACCGACTTCGAGGTATGACGTAGTTAACCTATGAAATTGGGGTAGAGAACCATCAATCGACGACTCGGAGACTATCAAACGTTAGATCTTTTCTCCACACCTTCAAGGCTTGTTCATCACTTCCATATCGTGCGAGACGATCATCTTGCATCATCTTCCTCACCAGGCCCTTCTAGATATCGGCCCATTACGCCATGAACATGATTCAGCATCAGTTAAATGAGATAACACTCGTGGCAGATGATGATAATCGTATCGTGCAGAAAATATTTGAATAAGAATCTTACATTGCAAATTGTGCAATCGTGATCGGGAGAAGGAGCATGCAGAGGAACTGATGTTTTGCTGTGAACGAATTTAGCTCATTGACGTCGAGAAGCACATTCAACGCACAATGACTCATTAATTTTGGTGATAAGGTAGCATAGTCAGTTGCGAATGCGGTCAGATACGCAGTCACTGGCAATGCGGGATGGTTGAGTTATTGTCGAAGGTATTGTAAGCAAAGAATTAGGGTTCGGGGAATTTCAGGTGGGCAAATTTACCGTGAATGACAGGTTCAATCTCACAGCCAACCGAGAAAGCTTATGTAAATAGCAGCTGAAACTTTGCCCAAGGATATACACATTCCAAGTCCACAGCAGTCGAACTTCATATAACTTTTCTAACTTCAGCCCAGATGCTGAATGGACTGCAGTCATTGGTCAAACTGCTGTCATCAACCGAGAGCTAGAGGTTAGGCTTGGCAGTTGTGTTAACGGCCTTAAAGTTGAACTTCTACAACAAGGTCCTCCCAACCCTAATTCCCCGAACCCCAGTCTGCCTTCGGGAGACAACGTTTTCCTGGAATCCCGGAAGCAGTGTTATTTCAACTTTGTGGTTTATCCTGAGCCTAGACCCGCCGGACATGATA
>KV448744.1:0-14716 GCA_001658105.1 Rhizopogon vinicolor AM-OR11-026
ATTTGACTTAATTTTGACTTAATGGCATTAAGTATGTTAAGTACATATTAAGTAAAACTCTGATTTTCCTGATGTGTGATGCAAAGTAGTGCAATAGCGACAACCTGAGGTGATGCATACCTGATGCTTTATCTCATTGCGGCACATCTTGCATCATAGTTGCACTGACTTTCCAGTCTTTTCTTGCATCAATATGACATTATGGCCTGGAGAACATGTCCGAGTCGTCCGAGTCTTTGAGACTAACAAATATAATATTGACATATTAGGTCAGCGACTTACAAACCCAAAATAAATTGATCCATGCACTTCTCGCCATTCATAGTTGCTGGAGCCTCTCAGGTGAACTACTCTCAGTTCTTGCCTTATCCCTCTATGGAAATGGTTGAGCATGCTGACCTCTACCAAAGACTGATGACTAGTAACTTTGGAGACCTGTTCAAATGGATCGAGAATGTGGTAAGCAAATTATATTATATTGGAGCAGTGCACTGGAGGCTGAGGATATGATATATATGTCAGTGCCTAGTATGAATGAGGTCTATCTTAATAATATTCATAATTGATCTCAATGGATTGCAATGACTAAGAAACTTTTCCGACATAGTAACTCATCACTACTCTCTAAATATAGTTATATTATTAACTTATATATCCTCCACTATCTTCTGCATGAACCTTGCCTGGATAGAAGCATAGTGCTGCATCTCTACTGCACTAACACTAGGTACTAGCTCATTCAGTGCATGCATAAAGTCCATCTGAGTGACCAAAATATGCAAGTCATCTGGTTCCGCTATCTCAGTAAGATAGTACTGGGGTGTCAGTTGATGCTTTCGAATTTGTGACTGCGTGTTGAGTTGTGCTATTCCATTCGTTGTTAGAAATAAAATATTACATATCTGGTTTCCGAACACACCAATTTTGCTATCAAGCTCAACAACCTTCCTGTTTAGTGCATTTAACATTGCATCCGAGCACAGTGCATAAAAATCGGCTCCTGTGTAGTGGAATGGGCACTCTGTAGCAATGTCCGCAAGGTTGAGATCACTATCGAGCTTAAATTTTCTAGTGAGGGCGTGAAGGATATCGAGTTGCGCTTCGTGTGTCTCGCTGACTCCGAGATATAACATTCGATCAAACCTGAGGAATGGATATAAGGCCGATTACACTCAAAAAAAGTTCCGACAAACCTTCCGGGCCGCAAAAGAGCCGGATCCAATAGATCGGGGCGATTGGTAGCCCCGATAACAAAGACATCACCTCCACCCGCAGTGGATATACCGTCAAGTTCTGCAAGAAGCTGGCTTACAATACGGTCCATGACACCACCCGAATCGCCCTGGTTGCCTCGCTTTGGCGCGACAGAATCAAGCTCATCAAAGAAAATGACACATGGTTTTGCATCACGAGCACGTTGGAATATGCGGCGAACGTTTGCCTCGGACTCTCCGATGTACATGTTCAAAAGTTCAGGTCCTTTCACCGAGAAGAAGTTTAATGAGCATGAAGTCGCCACTGCCTTCGCGAGTAACGTTTTTCCTGTGCCTGGGGGGCCATATAGCAAGATTCCTGTTTGTGGCACCATTGTTAATAGCTGACTCGGGAACTAGAAAATAAACGTACCTGAACGTTTTTTTAATCCATCCATGAATAGTTCGGGGTGCTCCAACGGAAGTTGGATGGTGTCCAATATCTCGTTCTTTACTCTCGACAGTCCACCAATGTCCTCCCACATGACGGCAGGAATCTTTGGAGCCCCGATATTTCGAGCGAACGTCGTCCTCGCCTTCAAAAGCGAGAATTCCAATTGATTCGCTCGAACAGCGATGGGGCACGAGGACAATGTCCTGCGAGCAATTTTGTCACTGCAAAGATCGTGATGAGCGAGATCATCAAGTCGAAAAACTCTGATCGTACAGTGACTCTCTAACAGCAATAACCTCCGCTTGTGTCAAGAAGTCAACTATATCAGTGGCAACTAGTGCAGCAGTCTGTATTGCAAAAGAAGACACTGAAACATCGGAAGCAAGCTTGAAATGTTCGATGCAATGGGATATTATGTCCGATCGTTCGGCTTCAGATGGAGCCTGTAGGAAGCGCGCATAAAAATATGAAAAGAGGTTGTGAGCAGAGAATACTAATCCCACCTTTAAGACAATTTCATTTGTAAAGCGCGAAAGGAGGATAGAAGGTATCTTGGATGTTTCCGTTGCGGTTGCGATGACGAAGATTTGTAAGCCCGTGGATAGCACACGAGCCTCCACATCTGCTAGACAGTCATTCAGGGCATGTGACATTGCTGTACCTAAATTTGGTTGAGAAGACGATGGAAAGCTACGAAAAGTGAATACACACCTTTTCCTGCCTCCAATGCAGGAGTAGCCTGCGACAACGCGTCTAGGTGCCGAATCACGATCGTGCACGGAGCACATGCACTAGCCATTTCAACTCGAGCTCTTAAGCTGCCTTCAGCCCTAGCCTCATTATCTGATATTATAGCAAAACAGTTAATCTAGGACGAAGATAAGTCTCGTGAATGACAAGCGCAGTGATTAGTCGTACCTCTGTGATATGAATTCCAAGCCGTCGAACGATAGAAGAAGCCATCGTAAACTTCCCGGACCCTCGAGCTCCTGAAATGAGCAGAAATGGCTGAATGCCAAATTCCACAGCTCCTTTGAATCGAGTTGCTTCCGACAAACGAGTCATTGCATCCATTGCGCTAGTGGAAATAGCCGATGCTCCTGACCTGACACCAGTATCATCTACTCGCTTGTCAGCGAAGCATCACTCAACGCTACTTATATTCCTCACGAAGGTAATTAAACCTGGACATATCTGGTAGACCTCTATTTTGGATTCCGAGCTGCATGATTCGAGTGTGGTGGGAGTCGACGAAACAGCCGTAGTTGCCTAGAGCAAACTGGCGATGAACGCCATTGTCATCAACAGCATTGGTAGGAGGATCGTATTCGACTTTGTCCACAATGAAGGATACTACTGCATTGCTGCCTGACTGCCTAGTGCAGAGAAAATGTTCAAGCTTTTAAATGCCCCGTGTGGATTAAGCTCACCGGTGTATTGGAAGTTTGTCCATGTCAAGCTCATCAGCGACTTCTACATCGTCCGTATCGATGCACACATTAATTAAATCACCTGCTTTGACCAAGCGTTTACAGGAACTGAAGTAGGACTGTATCTCCTTAAGAAAAAGAGCCTCGAACTTGCGTCCAGTTGAAAAAGGAGATGCAATGCGAGAAAGAGTAAGAGTAAGAGCAACTGGTATTGTCGGCTGACGGTCACCAAAAGGGCTCGGACATATCCACACTTGGCTGGAAGCGTCCACACAAATGTTAGAAAACAACGACGGCGAAGCCTTCACAACACCACTAGAAATCCCTTCAGCATGGAATGAAGATCCTTAGCAAAAACTCACGAAGGCACTGATTCGCAATCATGCGCAAACACCCGCACTAGCCTTGCCTGAGATGATTCGAGGTTGCTCACGATAGCCTGGATATAGTAAGCATAATTCCAAGGGAAAGAAGTCAAGACGACGTACCCAGTCTCCATCAAGGACGCCAACTCTACGAAAATCTGAGGTTCTCATGTACAGAGCAACATCATTGTTAAGGATATGTCGATTCTCTCGCGAGAGCGGTTGAAGACGGAAACAGGGGTTGGTTGCGGTGGCTGCCAATGCTAAGTCACTTTAGAAAAACGCTCACGTCGGTGGATATTCACCGTCATACGGAGCATTATGATTAGCCACGCTTGCCGGAAGTGCAGCAGTGATGAGAAAAGATTCGCTGATCTCGACCGGTTCGGAAGCTGTCTCAGGATCAGGTGAGTACGTGCCATTAGTTGACGTGCCTCCTCTAATGTCCCCTCCCTCGTCATAGCAAGCCACCAAGACCTGTGTGACATTGCGTCGCATAGTCCCTTGCGAGTACGGATATGCGACGTCAACCCTGTAGCGATACGAGCAAAACGTTGACGGGAATGCTTCAGAGGCGTCGCCATTTGAGAGGAATAACGTTCTGGGAAGAATTAGTTCTTCACCAGTCCGGATGACCAGTGATGAGTTGAAGAGCCACTCCTCAAGGGCAGAACCATGTGACAATGCAAAACTGTAGGCGTCGGGAGTTTGGGCTGTCAAAACCACTTCGAAGAGCGAGACGTCTTCCGCGGCTGACAGGTGCAAGTTCCATCGTCCATTGAAAGATCCGAAAATATGGGGGTACAAGTCTGACCAGTGAGGTGGAATTGCAATATTTTCAACCTTGTGATAATGATTACACGGAACAAAACATGACCGCATGTAAGGGACGTACATCAGAATCCTCACTCGCCCAACAAGTCAAGTATTCCAGCTCTTGGGAGGTTAACAAAGGTGCAATTGAGTCGCCCGACGATATAAGAACGAGAACGCGGGAATCCTGCGGTGCAGACAAAGATGCCCACAATTGTGAACTCAGGAGCACGGTATCGCTACCACCCTTATCTGGAGGATCTTTGAGGGTGAACGCAGATTCTAGGCTGAGTGGGTGGCGGAAAAAGAAGCTCATATGATTATAGAACAGAACTTCAATCAAGGAGGACGAGAGCCTACAAGAGTCACCTACTTAACGCCGAAGCCTTGGCTTGAGTCTGCCAATCTGTCAAGTGGTTATTCGGCTTATATAAGCAGATCGTTTTTCATTCCTACCATGAGTCGAGGTGCAAGAGGCTTTAGCAGAGGAGGAGGTAGGAATACAATCTGCAACTATCGAGACTCGACTCATTATTTGGCTTATTCTAGGACGCGGTGGCGGACGTGGAGGGTTCCAGCAGCGCGATTTTGGTCCTCCAGCCACAGTCATCGGTGAGACACCCACTTCACAATTCCCCGTCATCTTTTTCATCATACATTGGCAGAGATGGGCACATTTCTGCATGCCGTGGAAGATGAAATGCTGTGCTCCTCTCTTATATCAGATAGGGTTCCGTACTTCAACGCTCCCATTTACCTCCAGAACAAGTCCGTGATTGGCAAGGTTGACGAGATCCTTGGCCCTATAAATGAAGTTTATTTCTCAGTCAAAATGGGAGAAGGTATGGTCGCAAGCAGCTTCAAGCAAGGTGACAAGGTATACATTGGAGGAGACAAATTGCTACCCATTGAGCGATTCCTCCCAAAACCAAAAGTTGCAGGTATGCTCTACTCTGTGGGTCTCGTTCTACTCCCGAGCCATATTTTTCTAGGTGTAACAAGTATGCTTTTCTTCTCTTATTTAAAAACTAGGTTCACTGTAGATCATCTCCAGAACGTGGGCGCGGGACTGCAAGGGGTGGTGGAGGTGGACCACGGGGACGCGGAATGCCTGTTGGACGAGGACGAGGAGGACGAGGTACTAGTCGGGGTGGGGGTAGAGGTGGCTTTGGTGGCGACCGGGGCGGCCGGGGAGGGGGCTTCCGGGGAGGTGGTCGTGGTAGTGGAGGTTTCGGAAGAGGTGGCGGATTCAGGGGTTCATAGCGCTCAATACCGTGCTGATCCCAATATGTATATGTCAAGGTCAAGGTTTGAGCGCCTTGACCTCGCTCGCGACAGCGGCAAATCTATCTGCCCGCTCGTACACCATGGAGATAGACTGCAAAAACCTCATGAATACACTGTTAGGTAATGGAAAAAACCCTACCTGGGATAACTGAGCTGACATAGCAATAGCATGCACGAAAGTCTCTTCGACCTCAGGATCTGGCGTGCAGGAGTCTATTGGTGAATTAGACGTGTTCTCCCATTCAACATTCACACGAACCATATACATCAGAAGGACCAGAATTCTGTGTTGCATCATCTAAGTCAACATCACGATGTTGACCGTAAATTTCCTGAACCAGCGCTTCGATTTCCATGGGGCGTGTCCGCCGGCGACCTGCAATTTCCCTGTCCCACTTCAGTCGTTGATCGGAAAGGGACCAAATATGTCGATCAAGGGCCTCGTCAAAAGGCTCCATCTCTATTGGTCCATAAGCGACAGTAGTTCACTGGTCCAACTCCAGCACTTCACCTTCATCGTCTTCAGGTGGTTCTTCGGTGGTTCGTCCGTTGATACGAAGATTTGGTCTGGTTATCGCAAAAAGTGTGTCAAGAAACTGAAATCCGTCAGTATGTCGCGTTCGAACGAGAAATCTTCGCTCACTTGATTCATGTGAGGCAGAAATGTATCCATATCGTGGCTGGCACCTTGAGCTTGAAGTTCCATGTCCAGTCTACCAAGAAAGGCAGTTGAGATATTTCGTTGAAGGCGCCGCCAATCCTGTTCTGTCTCCACTGATATTTTTGGGAGGTCTTCTCGGGCATCCATAATGAAGAGAGTAAATGCAAGTATTAGCACTGCCACTAGTACTCGTCACGGTGTCATAGCGCGTTATTGGGGCTTGTTTGTACATTGCGTGCAAAGCCCTTGGACCCAAACAACCATCTATGATGCATACTTGATCACTTCGCCAACTATGTCAACCTTAACATTCTGGAAGCCAGGAACTACTGGACCTGGTAGCACACTTGACAGAGCAACAGAGGACGAAGGCAATGTTGTTCAATCTGCACCTTCACATGGTTCCCTTTCCCTACAAGCGCAGCGTGAACGATTGCCTATTTGGAAACATCGTATGTCCAGTAGCAACAATGATTTCGTACTCTCAGGCTGTCTTTTCTAGGACAAAAGATTTTGCATTGTGTAGAAAAGCATGGTGTCACAATCGTCGTCGGTCAGACAGGGTCAGGAAAAACAACTCGTAAGAATTCATCACATATCTCAGATAATTCAAGTTCCATCTCACTCTAGGCTGAGAGCTACCCCAGTACCTCCTAGAATCTGGATGGGCATCTGAAGGCAATGTCATTGCATGTACCCAACCCCGGCGCGTCGCAGCAACATCTGTCGCCGTCCGAGTTGCAGCGGAAGTTGGTACACTTCTTGGGGATGAGGTACAACACCAGTTGACGTGATTTACATTGCTGAATGCATTCTCATAGGTTGGATATACCATTCGCTTCGAAGATGTTAGCGATAAGAAGCGAACCCGGATATGCTACATGACTGATGGCATGCTCTTTCGAGAGACACTGATTGATCCTCTCCTCTCGCGCTACAGCGTCATTATGGTCAGTAACGCAAGACCCTTACCTATGTGTCCGCTCAGCGAGTTGCCAGATTGACGAGGCTCACGAGCGAAGTCTCTATACAGATCTACTATTGGGTGTCTTGAAGAAGTCAGTCCATCACGCTAATAATTTATCTTTGTTACTTGATTAATATGGCGCGATTCACAGAATCAGGCGCAAGCGCCCATCACTGAGGCTGATAGTGTCATCAGCTACTCTGGACGCCAGGTCTTTCTCGGAATACTTCACTTCGGGTACACATCCAGACGAAGCCACTATTATCAGTCTGGAAGGACGGATGTATCCTGTTGAGGTTGCATACCTTCAAGAGCCCGCTCCAGACTATGTAAGGAAGGCAGTTGAAGCTGTATGGAATATTAACCTTCATGTGCGCCCCCTGAACCCTCTTGCTCTATGTCGTTTGACTCACTATCCACAGCATGGCACGGGCGACATTCTGATATTTTTGACGGGACGTGAGGAAATAGAAAGATGCCTAGAGGAACTTACAGAACTTATCCCTACGTTCGCGCACCTTTCCCCTCTGTTTCTTCCCAATGCTCAAGACTATCCACCGCTATCTAGACTTCCGCGAGGAGTAACACAGATAATACCTCTCGCCTTACACGCTGGCTTAAGCACGGAAGAACAGCTCAGGGTGTTCAATGTTGCAGAACGAGGAACGCGAAAGGTTATCGCCGCCACAAACATCGCAGAAGTGAGTTACACTATTTCGTTGATCTTGGCATCTCGTGATAGTATTAGGCCAGCGTCACGATCGATGGAGTAAAATTTGTCGTTGACAGTGGATTTGTAAAGGTAGGCTTTCATCACCTTCTAGGTCACGTCGTCTCACAAGCTACAGATACGAACATACAACCCAACCACATCCCTTGCCTCACTGTCGACAGTTCCTGTTTCCCAAGCATCCGCCACACAAAGGGCTGGCCGTGCTGGAAGGACTTCACCAGGAATTTGCTATCGTTTATATCCTGAATCTGTTTTCGCTTCCCTCCCTACAAACATGCCCCCTGAGATCACCCGCACTGACATGACTACTCCAATTCTGCAACTGAAATCCCTAGGTATAGATGATCTTATGAAGTTTGAATGGGTCTCGGCTCCTCCAGCAGAAAGCGTTCTCCGTGCCCTCGAAGGCCTCTTTGCGGCAGGAATGATAGGCGACGATGGACGCCTTACTCCGATTGGCGAGCAAGTCGCAGAATTCCCTATCGATGTCCATATAGCTAGAATGGTATGCTTTGCGAGGTCCTGATATATCTTTGCATGGCTGATGCACAAGCAGCTCTTTGCTTCGAAAGATTTTAATTGTGGTGAAGAAATCCTTACGATTGCCGCCATGGTTTCAATACAAGTGAGTGCTTCACTGGTGCAATGTCCCGTCATATTGATTGTCTATATCATAGGATGCATTCATCATACCTGACGGTGCTCCCGGAGCGATTGCAGAATTGGAGAGGCGAAAGTTCACTGCAGAAGAAGGGGTATGCGTCATCCCGATCTGCCACAATTCAGTAATCTGATATTAGTATCAGGATCATCTGACACTTTTAAATGGTACCTGGTCATTCCTCCCTCAGTCGGTCGCTCACGTCCTGTAGCGTATAATGCGTTTACAAAATACGGTCGATCTTCATCATGGTGCAAAATGCATGCTCTCAACTTCCGCGCCATGTCAAGAGCGGTGTCAATCCGGTCCCAGCTAAAGAAGTACATGATTCGCTTCAATTTACCTCTCCATAGCTGTGAGGGTGACGCTAAGCGACTTCGGCAATGTCTGGTCAGTGGGTATTGGCGTAACGGCGCCCGATGGGTCGCAGATGGAACGTACCGTTCGGTGAAGGGAAACAAAGTGAGGGACTGTTCATCCTACGATTATGTTCACCATTTGCTCAAATAAGCAGACCCTGTATGTCCACCCTACATCCGTGCTTTTCACTCGAAAACCGCGGACTGGATGGATTATCTTCCACGAAGTAGAGGAAACTAAAAAGACACAGTATGTCTCGCTTATACATGGATGAACGGTCGAATAACCTTCATTATTTATTAGGATAAGAATACTGACGGAAATTGAACCAGACTGGTGAGTTGACTTTCTCCCTAATCCCGCAGAGTCTCAAGATGTGAAGGTTACTCGATCATGGACATAAATATCAACGTAAGCACGCTGCGGTTTAATTTGATGTCGGTGGGACTCGGTTATAGTGGTAAGTCCTTGTTCTAATGTGATCTCCCTTGCTAATAGTATATGCTTGTGCAGTTCTTAAACTTTTTCATGCCAATCGAATACAGGGACTTCGAGCCCTGATCACACTTGACAAGTTACATACTTAAGTAAGGTGGAATCTATGCTTCTGGTAATCCGGAAATGAAGGATTGATGAAAGGTAAACATGAGGTCCAAGTCTATGCATTGAAACGGTTTAACGAACAGTCTCCCCGCTACTGGTCCTTATCCTCGATATCTACCTGTTACACTCTCCCGAAGTTAATAGGCCCACTCCTATTCTCGTATCTCACAACTGTCATCTGGGCACCATGGCGCAGAGGTATCTGAGACTGCATGCTCTGCTGGCATAGATCAGGCACCTATATTTACTTAGCATGCCCTCTAACCTCCCTATCTATGTGCATTGTGAAGTTTACGCTGTATGCAGCCGCTCACTCTCACAAGTCATGTGAACACATAACAAACATTTGCAACTCCGCTTCGCTTGCCACTTAGAGACAAGATTGATATGCTTACTTGATATTCCTACTTTGACGCTTGCCATAATCACGCATTATTCCTCCTTTGTCTGTCCACTACCACGAACTGGGGCTGTACTTCTATGTCGTCAAAGGAGAGTTTTACAATGAGTAACTTCTCGCTGAACTCGAATGAAGATTGGGACCGCTCAGAGAACGATATTATCCTGCCCCAGACTCCGCAAGCACCGCGAAATTCTGTGTCGTTTCCCGGGGAGGGTGTGCAGGACGACTACAGCAGTCCTGGGGCGAGCGGGAGTGGGAAAGGCAGATCGTTGAGTGAGCTCATACGGTTCCACGCCGAGAAGGGAACCGATGTGACATTTAACCTTGAGGAAGCGACTCGTGTAGCGGATGTTCTCAAGCAGTGGGTGAGTCTATACTCATGGGGAACCATACAGTTCGGAATCCTTATTGGTGCGGCAGATAAATTCGGGAACTTCACCATATGAGGGCGAGGATGACTTCTTCTCTCGTGCGAATGATGATTCGTCGTTGGGCATGAAACGGACCTCACAGTCAGGTGATCTCAGTGGCAGAGCAAGAGGGCAGAGCGAAAGCATTATCTCGCGTTAGTGGAGTTGTCGTGGAGAGCTCCTTATTTTCCTTGGATGACAAGTTTAGACCCCTCATGACACTGATGACCTTCACGAGCTTCACGACCACGTACTTTACTTTGCGAGCAATACCGTACGATTCTACCACAGTAACCGACTAACAGTCTCGATCGGAGTGCTATATTTATGATTATTTGGCCATATGAATCCAACGCCATTGTAATCAACAACTACTACATAAGTAATAGAGTCACGTGTGAGGCAAACCGTGAAGAAACTGGAACGTTGAGTCTTGACCACAGCTGTGATACGAATGTGAGACGAATGTCGAAGAGTCCGAGGAAGAAGAGTGCGACGGTGAGTAATTATTGGTATAATATGTGAGGATTGCTTATGAATGAAGAACAGCCATCACGTCCGTCGCGGAGGAATGGAGCGAGACAGAACAGTGTCAAGAGGGAGCCCCCAGAGATTGACTTGAGTGCCATCAGACCCCCCAGTCCCACAGAGGACCCCCTATTGTTGAGTGCAAGGCGTGCAAGGCCAACCGTCAGGTTAAGGGTCACCCCGGTCTTCTCAAGTTCGCCACCGGTTTCCACCAACAATCATGCCGATGGTCAGGACACCCAGTGGGATGCTTGGACGGATAGTGATTCAGAAGGCGAGGGCGAGTACACAGGACGTTTCAAGATGTTTCACGTGCCAACGAAGGCAGACCCACCAACTAGCGGCACAAAGGCACGCAGGGAATGGGGTCGGCCAGTGAGCCCATTTCCGTACGAGGCGCGACTGGACAGAAGCTTGCCTGATCCCCAGGATATGGATGTTGCATGTAGTGAAGATGAGGTTATGGAAGCAAATCTTTTGGATGCATTGGATGTTGAGAGTGTGTTTGAGGATATCGTAGAGGTGCCACCTGCGTCGGACGATCTATCAAGCGGTCCGCCGACCAGTAATTTTCACATCGACACGGAAGATAGTCAGGATTCAGACGTTAGCGTTGAAAGCGATGTCATACGAATCACAGGTAGCGACCCAAAGGCAGCAGCAAGAGCTGCCGCCATTTTGAGATTAGTAGGTGTCACTATCTCTTCGTCCTCCTAGAACTGAAGTTTTTCACCCACCAGCACGACTACGACTGCGTACTTGCCTCTTCTAATCACGCCGTCCGCAAGCCTGGCACAACATTTGTTGGTGCGGGAACCGCGAAGTGCCGCAGCACGATACAGGGACGGCATGCAATACATGACTTAGAACATAGGACGCCGTTGTGTGATATTGAAGATATCATGCAGGACAAGACTTTCATTGAGCAACATACACCTGTAAAGCCACCTTCTCGGGTCAGTCTTAGTCACTCCGATGAACGAGCGTCTCTCCCTTCCTCAGGCATAGCATGCGCTGAATCTCGGTATAAACCCAAAGCGGGCGAGTGGAGGCGTGAAGACTGGAAGCTTTTGGATAAATGTTTTTTTGAGGAGAGTCACGTCGGCGGAGTAATCATCGCGCCGGAGGAGGTCAACAGGGAAGCGGTGGTCGTGCATTTCAAACATCTTGTTGGAGGTCACGATGTGGTGATGGAGTTGGGCTCACCCTGGAGTTGGTTAGCATTTACAAATTTTACCGTCATGTTGAGCTGACGCATACTCAGGGAAAACCTGTTAGCGAGAGTCGATGTCCTGGTCAAAAAACGAGCTGCACGAGCCGACCTCTCAACCCTATCTTTTGCAAGCCTCATGTCTCATGATATGTCAATGCTGGCGAATGTCACTCCTGCGCCGCTCTCGCGCATACCGCGATACCGTGACCTCCTTGACGAAGCCAGTGCTCTTGACATGAATGTTCCCATATATACACCATCTTACGCAGCTAGGTCTCAACCGACCATTGTACCATCAAATCGTCTGGCTGAAAAGACAGGCTTTTTCTCCAGGCTTCCAACGTGGACGTCACTCCTCCCCCGCCGTGCTCATATTAAACCTGACGACCACCCGATCCAAGACTGTCCTCCCTTACCTCCTCCCCCTATACACATCGTGGACCGTCGCAAACCCGTTGTGACACCAGCACGGAAGCCTTCAGAGCAGCAGAAACCGCACAGGGATCTTGTTAATCTTCACCATACCTCACCTCCGCAGAAACGCGTGCGGCTGTGCAAAAGCCAGCCAAAGCGCCTTATAGAACTCCGCCACATATCACCGGATCCGCCCTTCCAACATGTACCCACTAGTGATCGTCGGGCAAGGCGGAGTAGCGGCGGCAGCGTCAAGGATTTAGTCCGATGTTTTGAAGTGACAAAGAATCTTGAACAGGTCACTGGAGGGCCTAGACAGATATGTACAAACACTCTGGATAACAGGCTTGCTTGGAAACCATAATCTATGCATTTTTATATTCATGTACTAATAGGTACTAGGTACAGCGTCCAAAGGATCAACACAAGTGAACTCTGACAGAACCCGGACTGAAGTTGGCCAATAATTGAGCGCTCGAGCACATGGTATCGTAAGTATCTCGGAGGGATATGTGAGGGTAGGGCACCTCCCGTAGTCAGAGTTCAAACCTTCAGCGGGCAGCCGTTTTTACACTTCTCCCGGAATCCCAGGTTGAATGCATCACAGGAAGCTGGTGATTCTAGGCTGCTGAGGAACGAGGCAAGCTAAGAACGTAGTCTACGCGGAGCGGCTCTAGTCTGACCACCCCTATCGCACCCGCTGCAGGCCGCCGTCTCCTAAGATAGGGCACTGCTAACATGGGGAGGGAGGGGCTAGTAAAGCGGATCGGCAGCAGTTTCAAGCCTGCGAAAGCTCTCATCAGGGGGCTTCCGCTACCCCTACCGCTTGTACTTCTAGTTCTACTTAGAAAGTCCCTCTTTTTTAAGCCTTTGTTCAATGGGAGTAAACAGATTGAACGACGGGGGATCCGCGCGATGCGGCGTTCCGCGTGCTTATCTATGACCCATCGATGGAGAAGTACTACAGAGTGGGTCAATCCTCATCGTAGATGGAACGAGCCTTGTTGAATCCAGGCCTTAAGCCCCAAGACAATAAGGGAAAGCGACCAGACTAGTCACAGCCTTTCGAGTCGTCTTCGGGATTTCATGATCGGGTCCATATATAATAGCGTCACGCAAAGACTAAATTCCTTCATCGTCGAGTCGATGGTGCTGGCGTTGGCAGTCTAGGCCTCAGTAGGCTCAAGCCAATCGTAAAGGGGTGTAAATTAGTCTCCCCTACTAAGAAGGAAGACAATCGATTTCCAGGCGTAAACCAACTTTTGCCATCATATTATTACGACAGCGCCCAGTGAATTTCTTAAATCCTCAGAACATCCTCCGGGCCGAAATTTATATATAGTGCTCTCCCAGCGAGCTTCAAGTGTACAAGACGGTCTGTATATTTTTTGATGTGAGCGTGCTTCTGAAGATAGTGCGAGTCCTTCATGGCGACACCGCAAGGTTAAATGAAAGACTTGAGGACAGTGGCAACGTACTGGAGGGTATCAACGAAGAAAGAAAAAGGCTACACTTAAGGTCTTGTTGGACTTGATCCGGTGCCACAGCAAATCCCTTATCAAATGCGAGGCCGTGTTTAACATCATGTTTTGACACCCTGGCGCTGACAGCGCTGACACTGTTCCGTGATATACGCCCGCCCTGGGATCAAGATACAAGGCGCATGACCAAATCGAGGGGCGCCAAGTCCAATCATCTCATAATCTTAGATGCTCCCGTTCCACTTCGGACTTTTCAAGTTGAGACAATGAGAATATTATTTCCAGGTGATACTGCTAGCTTTGCTATGTCAACCCGATTACTCTTCTTGACCTATCTTGCTATCTGTAACACCTTCGACAACCATATGTTCAATTCGCTTCTCGTCTTCTTGATGCTCCATCTCATTACCGAAGTACTCTTGTCATTGTTGTTACGTTGTCTCCTGTAACTCGCATTACCTTGTACTGACTCATCGCGTATCCTAGCTCTGCTAGGTAGTATTGTTCTCATAGACTTTACTGAGCTTCTGCTAGTGTGCAGATATATACAGACCGTCTTGTACACTTGAAGCTCGCTGGGAGAGCACTATATATAAAATTTCGGCCCGGAGGATGTTCTGAGGATTTAAGAAATTCACTGGGCGCTGTTTGGCGTTCTCTGCTCGAGGTACGAGAGCAATAGAACTAAGACTTCGGATTAGTGTACTAGGCCGACCACCAAATTTCACGCTTGCTGCAGA
>KV448745.1:0-14708 GCA_001658105.1 Rhizopogon vinicolor AM-OR11-026
AGTTACGACACCATGTAGGAAACAAGACCAATGCACTGCGTGAAGTGAAAAGAATACCCTATGTTATAAAAGAGGCGTCCTTCCCGTCATGCATGGGGCATGCGTGTTCTCCTTGCCGCTTTCACGACTGGACTCCCTCAGAGAGGCTGTCCAAGCGCGACGACGGCGCAAGCCGCCATGCATGTCCCGAGGCCCGCGTTACATGCCATGATGACAGGGGGCGCTGCAGGCAGTGCAACTCCGAAAGTAAATCCGGCTCCCGCATAACAAGAGACGACAAGAGCATTACATCCTACTCGAGAGCCCGAGTCAGCAGTGGGCAATATCGTGCTCATTAGCACTTACCAGTCTGACAAATGGCATAGCCTATGGGTCCTGCGACAACTGCAGGGGCCGCAGCAGCAGCAATAATGAGGGAAATAGTGGATTTGATGTTCATGTTGTATGAGTAGTCAGTGGTAAGACTCGCAGTGGGTGAGATGAGGGTTGGTTGATGAGTAATTTTCCTGCGAGCAGCTCCCTTTTTATAATGTAGTGCCAAGAAACCCCCTTTCTCAAATCCCACATTCTAGAAAGGACCCACAGGCTTATCTACATATCACGAAACGAAATTAAAGAATCACAGGAATTCCAGGGAGTGAGGTAATTACGAGACTGTATCACTACACCTGAGTACTGAGTTGCTTATCATCCTTATTGATCGGACACAGGTCTTATATCCTAGGTCTTCAAAAGGAGTAGGTAGAACTTGAAGCGCAAGGAACAAGACTGGTTCAAACTGCTCATTGAGCGCTCAAGAGCGAAGTTCCGTAGAGTTCTGAATGCTTGGCTTCACTTGCGTGTCTCTCCACATGGTCTTCGCTTACTTTGAAAATGTCGACGTGAAGTGAGGTCTGTAGGGATGCTCAATTCTAATTGAGCATCCCTACATATGAGTCAGAAGCCTGCTCGAGCGGAAGTCCCAGCGCATTAATATGCGCTTCGACATGTGTTTCTTCACATTCCAGTCACCTGTGGCAATGGGAATGGCGCGTTTGCTTCTTACAAGGACCTTGACGGTCTATTAAGTTTCGTCGCGTAACATTGCGAAGCACATTAATAGCAAGGATAGCCAAAACCGAAGGACTATAGTATAGACATAAAAAATCCACGTAATGACAGTAAGTGTACGGTGTACCTCACGAGGGACTACAGTTAATTGGACGTGGCATAGGTGTACTCTGTCGTGGCAAATCCGACTTTAGAGTTAGTTGTGTCGAACACCGAGTAAAAACGTTCTCTGGGGATGAACAAATCAGTAACTCCTTCCTTGGCGAATAGATCAACATACAGGAAACAGTAGCCGTTGATAAAATCCAAACCAGAGCCAGAGGGGGTCCCGATATCACCAACAACCAGATATATGCTGTTGGTGGTACCGCCAATGTCACTGTTCAATGATCGAGGCCAGATTTGCGCATTGGGTGTGAGCTCGTAAGATACTCCGCCGATAGTATAATACAACGATGAAAGGTTGTTGTACTGGTCAGACGATATCTTCAGCAAGCCAGTGCTTTGATCAAGGGTTCCACCAGTCGCTGACTGATACTTTACGAATGCATCTGGGGTATGCATTAGCAGAATTTCATTGTCAGTGTAGGGCACCTACCAGTGGCAATCAGAATCATGGTCGTGCCAGTGTCAACTATTCCAGCTGTCTCGCTCAAAATCATCGTAGTCCCGTAGCTGATGGATTGGTCAATGCCCCAAAATGTATCTGCTGGAGGTGTTGATGTGATAGACACATAATTGACATCCCCCGTAATTCTGGAGTTATCATAACCGCCAAATGTGAGCTCGCCGGCGGTATCATCAGCGGAAGAAGGTGAGAAGAACACCCCGAGTACGTCTTGACTGATTGTGCCCCACTTGTAAAGGTTGTCCATCACAGTCGGGACTTCGTTTGCATTGCTGACGGTGCCCTCCGTCAAGTCAACCGGTCCAAGACCAAGTATTCCATCAATAGGTCCACCCAGCCCGGCGGCCGACTTACTGCTTGCGACGCCAATAGACTGATTTTCGATGACCAAATCAGAGTTGAGCGTTACAGTGTCCAAGTATTCCTCCCCAGAAACGGATTCAGAACCACCGTATGCAACATACTGGAAATAGTTGCAATTGTGAAGCACATCAGAACCCACGAATACTCACGAATGTACCCCCTGTATCAACACTCGTGCTAGTCTTTGTATAGTCTTTACCGGCTCCAATCCAAGTATTTGAACTTCCGGTGTCGATAAGGAGTGTGTCTGCAAGAGACAAATAATCCATCAAGAAACTCATGGAACACGAAAAACTTACAGTTCGTCGGCGGAGTCCCCACGCCAATGTCAGTGGTGTATATCACCCCGTTATTGGCTGCATTAATGGAAGAGCTGGCGCTATTTTGTAGTAAGGCTTGGACTCGAGCTCGATCTGCAGCAGCAACGTTCTTGATTCCGTTTGAATTGAATTTAACGGCCAGCTTGAGAGCAGCCGTCCTCGGTATTGCCCGAGGATAAGGCGAAGCCCTCGCCGACAATGAGAGGAACGCAAGCGCCGGCAGGAGAAGAGAGAGGGATTTGAAGAGAACCATTTTCATGACTGGGATGTAGAACCACTGAATTCTTATTGTTCTCGCAACATCACGGAAGCGAACACTGTTCTATTGGGGTTACGTTTCAAATGCAGCCTAAAAGTCACGTTGCTTTTCGTCGTGGTTGGGATCATCGATCATCATTGATCAACTTGGAGCGACGAAGTCAAATTTGTTCCGTATACTACGCATTTTGTCACCAAATATCACGTCTGAAAAGCAGCACTCACTAGTATGACCGTCAGACCTATCGCTTCCCCCAAGTCAGCGTGGCAAAACGCGTAATCACAATTGCCATAAAATTTACTTCTTAGCGGCGCGCGACGCGAAGAGCTTCCATCGAAAAGCCCTGAACCCTTAAAGAGCCGTGACCCGTAACTGGCCAGTGGCCTAGCCTTCAGACCACAACGACTGAGCAGTGAGCACTGTGAGCATGTGCCGCGGCTGCAGTGACTACGAAATCGATGCTGCTAGTGAATCCCGCAGGTCAGTTGAAGTTCCATGCCAAGTTCAAGTCCTTCAAGTTTCAAAATTTCAAGGCCCAAGGGACTTGGTTGACTAATTTTGCCACGTGGTGACGCATGATCAAAGCGCTGCTACTCTTCGTCACTTTCGACTTCAACTGCTTCAAGTACCCAGTAAGGTACTAGTCAGTTTTATCAGCGCACAGCCAAAAACCAAGTATTGATAGCAGCATTGTGTTTCCTCAACTCTCCCCTAGTCGAATACCGTAGAATCTATTCGGGTCATCACAGTCACAGGGAAGCGCGTTGCAATAATTCTATCATGGATAAGTAAGGAGCACTGATCAGCTGCTTTAACTTAACCTGATCTTCCAAGGTCAGCTGAACATTCTGGACTTCGCTCCAGTCCAGATCCATTTTTGTACTACTCATAATAGGCGCGCGAGACAACTACAGAGTCCCTGTTGACATCTTACTTTCCTCGACGCCCACGCATTTCCAACTAGACATCATTTGCACACACACCCCTTTTTCGGCTCATGACTCGCAAATTATCGCTCGGACGTATCTTCTCGAAATCGAGAGATACTGACCGGCCTCCAACACCCCCTCCAAAGTCACCACCGCTTTCGCCAATCAGCGCTAGCCTTGGCTTGCATATCGCCGCAGGCAGCAAGTTCAAAGAAGAAGCTACATCTGCTGTTTTTACATCTACCGCTGCTACAGAGACTCTTTCAGGCTTCGTCAGGCCTCCAAAACTCCAGAAAAAGCTTCACAAGCCCGTTTCACCCACAATTCGTTCACCCCCCATGTCTCCATATGAGTTCCCCCCAATATCATCCCCTACTGTGACTTCTTTTGAGTTCGTTCCCCCACTTAGCACGGTACGTTCTTTACATTCCCAATGCTGAAACATACCGAGCGCCTAGACTTGTTCTCAGTATCAAGAACTTCCTCTTGGCGTTATTTCATTCTGCCCTGCTAGTCACCCTGCCGAATCATTCACAGAAGACTACCGCCTCCAGATCCCTCTCGGCCAAAACCCTTATCTCACAGTCCTCGAAAAGACCTCCCCTGAGCAATTTCAGCGGTGTGTCCACCTCCTCCGCACTTCCCTCCCCACCGAGCTCGACGCGGTACGGGACATCATGCCAAAGGCGAACGGGTTCGTGCATACCGTGCTCGAGGCGTATAATAACCATCGTGGGCTCATCATTCGCCCAGATGACGTCTGGATCGCAATCCTCACCCAATTCAGCCTCTTTGTCAACGCACATGCTGAGCAATTGCGCGGCCACTTCGTTGCGCATGAAGGCCAGGAAGAACTTATTATCGTCGGCGACGGAAACCGCCATACGGCAGATTTTGCGCTCATGTCACACCAGATGACAGACCTCATGCACACGCGCGTGGTTGATCCGATGCTGAGGGACTGGATTATGCCTGAGTTTTCGACGACGACGGACATAGACAGGACTGTGTATGCGATGTCTATGATGGCGACGATGAAGGGGTATTTCCGCTATACATTTATGCTGCAATGTGGTATACCGCGCGTGACGCTCCTTGGCGAGAGGCATGACTGGGAGGCTATCCTTGAGCGACTAGAGCGGCTGAAGTTATATGGCATAGAAACGATAGCGTGGTACCACCTTCTGCACCCCATCATCAGTCGGTTCGTAACAGCCTTCCTAGCGCCGTCCACCCCGGAAAATCTCGACTTCTGGTCCAGAGTTGCACACTATGAGAGCTACGGGAGCGGGTCGACCTACCTCTCAGGCTGGATTACTGCGTTCTGCGTGTTCAATGAGCAAGGCTTATGGCAAGGTCCGCAGTTGAACGCCGAGCGAATGCGGGATGACGCACGGAAGAAACTGTTACGTCCCGCAGATCCACGAATGTTGAGCGCTGCGCAATTCGCCGCAGTGTACACCGTGCGCGCGGCGTGGCGCCCGTTCCTCGTGCTTGACGGGATGCCGTACCCGACGATTGATGATTCGTGCGTGCCATGTGGGTACGCGCATCTAGATGTGAAGTTGGATGATAATGGGGAATTGTTTGATACGGTAATCGTCGCGGGTGCAGTGGGAGCGCAGATTTGCTCGAATGATAAGTCGGAGCTGTTTAGGAACGGGATGCGGGATAGTGTAAGGCCTGTAGTGGGGTATTGGTACTTTATCACAGGGGCGGGGTGATCGTTGTCATGTTGCTTATTTATGTACCCCGTCCGGTTCACATATGTACGAGGGCAGAGCCCAGCTGTCCGACATGAGCTCAAAAGAACATGATCCACGTTGATCACAATACTATATTGTACATTGATGTCAAATATCTCGAGAAACGGTGCTATTGCTCGGTATTGAGACACTTTCAAACACTTTCAAAGAACCACCTCTGTTTTTCGTTCCCGGTGCCGACTTCTATGGTGACCTGTGTAGCTCGATCCTCAGAAAACATGTGCTAATTAGCCTGTGAAGCTCACCTCTGCGCCATTGATGGCTTCTTCAACTCCCCAGAACGCGGTTACTCCACCATCTTGAATACTCAACGATCAATTAGCTTATCTCGTCCATAAATGAAACACGAAACAGAACTCACGTGTATCCTGTGTCGGTCTTCCTGATGGTCCATACATATTTTCCCGCTGGAAGCACCGTCACGAAGCCAGAACCCCAAGCAGCTTGAAGGTTCTGGGCGTTCGTGGGACTCACAGACTGGGTTCTCGTATCGTAGTCCGCAATAACCCACTACAAATAACGTATATATATATACAAGATGCACAGGCAACATAACAAATACGTACACGCTGAGCAGGACCGTCTGTCCTGACAGTTGCAGTTGCAGGCTGGTCTGGACCGTTGAAAGTGATAGCAAGTCTTTTGTCGTTGGGCGAGAGAACCCTATTGACGATGACATAGACACCAGGGGCAGGTCTCGGGGACGAGCACATAGACATAGTATTTGAGTGAACGCGAACTAAGTGGCGAGGATACCAGCGAGAACGTGGATTGAACGACTGCTGCTTCAAGCTATTAACCATACTTGAAATTCTGAGGTATTGGACCACTTCAGAGAGAGAACGTTACTCATCTCTCCACTTCAGGTCCAATTAAGAATATCCCCCCGGTGATCGCAAACCCCCTGTCCATATGCTGGAGTTCCAGAATGAGAATCGATGATCATCTACGTAAGCATACCTCTGTCAGCTCTGCAATAACAGTAAATATTATCCTTGGGCCCAACTGGTTCCCTAAGTCCAATATTCGGAAGGATTGAACTACGTTCTGGAGCGAGCCTCGCCGAAAACATCCTCTGCCGAAGTCATTGACGAATGACACTCAATATTTGCAAAATGCACTCACCTTCATGCTAAATTAGCCCATTACTGGAATAGTTCACAGTCCTTGAAAACTCCGCTTCTGTTTCCTCCTTCAGTCAATCCTCAGCTCGGCGTTGCTGTAAGCATTCCATGTACAAGAAGCAACATGTAAGTAGTCCGACTACTGCCTCAGAAAATAGCCAGGGCGTGGTGATAAGACAATGGGTGTGCACGGAACGGCAGGTAGAACGTTCCCTGGTCCTGCGGGGAAGCGGTGCCAGGTCAGCAGAAGTCGCCGTGCAAAAGGAATTTTATTTCCAAATGATTTGTATAATACTTATCTTGTCAACAGAAATGTCAGGTATTGCGCATGCTTAGCCTGTACATGAACGCACTGGCAGCTGGCAGAACTAAGTTCAGTCCTGTGTAGTCTCGAATACTTTATCATAGACTGCAGTGGGTGCACATACTAAATCAATACCCGACGAAACTGCATTTTCATTCTGGTTTGCAGTTCTGACATGAATATTGCCTCGTATCCATCCATCTTCACACGAACAAATCTGTCCGCCTCAACGACTCCGATATAACACCCACCACCTTGGCTTCAAACTCGAACACGTCGCCGCCACGATATGCCACAAGATCCTGGGGCATCTCCCTCTGAACGCCGAGCGCCCTCTCGAGGTTTGTGGTCGTGAGCGCCAGGGCCGTTGTATGGTTGATAGCACCATTAGACGTCAGGAAGGACTGGAGTTGGTGTTAGGTGAATTGGACATGAAAAAAAGCCCAGCAAAACGCACCCAACCGACTTCAAAGCGCGTGTTCCGTGCATTGTACTCCTGAACAACGCCAATGCCGACATTGACACCAGCCTTCAAGAGCACACTTACCAAGCTCTCATTCGTGATCGGCGGGCCCGCGAGTCTACGTTATCCAATTAACACCGTACTATTGGATCGTCCAAAGAAGAAACAGGAAACAACTGGGCACTCACATCCTTTGTTGCTCCCAGGTCTTCGGGAACGGTTTACTCTGGGTGACGATCACGCTTACGCCTGCCTTCGCAATCTCGTGTGCAAGGAGATGCGCTTCGGTGCCCCCTGAAAAGGTCAAACGAAGCCTCCGTCCGGAGTGACTCTCAAATTCATCCTTGAGCCTGAGTAGCGTTGCCATAATGTCTGCATTCTCAACATCCACAACAAGTGTGGTTTCACCCTTGATTCCCAATGTCAGTGTCATCCAATGCGGAGATTGACGCAAAATATGCCAACAGGAAAGGAAGAAATGCACATACCTTCCTAACTCTCCTCAGCACCTCATCCTCGCCCTCCCCGAACAACATGTTCCTGAGTGCCGCTATCTGTGTGCTCACACTTGCACTTGCC
Source organism: Rhizopogon vinicolor AM-OR11-026 (assembly GCA_001658105.1). Taxonomy (NCBI): domain Eukaryota; kingdom Fungi; phylum Basidiomycota; class Agaricomycetes; order Boletales; family Rhizopogonaceae; genus Rhizopogon; species Rhizopogon vinicolor. Next base: position 7,786 of record KV448745.1, read on the forward strand.
TTCATGCTCACAGCCACGTGCAATGCGACGTCATCAAGAATGCTTGCATTTTCCACACGAGCATGTGCAGCTCCAGGTGAGAACGCCGTCGATATACCCCGCAAGAAGGTTCCAGAGGGCGCAGTGATGGCAGTGGTGACGCCGCCACGATAGGCTAGTCTGCAAGTGAAAAATTTAGGTTCGAAGGGATGCACAGACGGATAGGATAGAGTCGAGAATGAAAAGGACACGCACAACAAATTCCGACCACCAAACATCAGCCCATCCTGTGCTCTCATCACCTTGCCACCCAGCACGGGGGGCAGATCACCATCGAGGGGGTTACGAACCCTTCCATCATTCGTGCTTGGTTCAAGGTTTATCTCTACGAGTCCCAGTGGCGCTCCAAAATTCGTCAGTCCAGGGGCGATCGTACCGCCTTCCAGATCAACTATCTCAACATTCCCCTCTGCAAAATCCGAGCATAAACCAATACATGCAACTCGGCCATTTTCCACGCCCACTGCCCCTGCCTCCTTGGAAACATGCACCACTCCACTGGAGCCTCCACTTCTCATATAAAGCCCTGAGACATTTATAAATAGCACTCGTTTTACGCTCTGTGGCTCGAGTGGGGGAAGACCTTCGTATGCCACCGTTGCCGTTTTCTCTGCATCGAAGTTGGGCGTGCGCGGAGGCGTGGTCTTCCCTGGAACATAGTGGTCGATCTGAGAGAGCTGTGGGATACCGTCGATGTACACTTGGGTGGGTGTCGAAGCGAGCGAGAGTGGGTGAGAGGACCAGATGACAACATCTAGTTCCGATCAGATATTTCTATGCATCCATCAATCACGAGCAGGACCAGGCATTACGTACCAGCATCGTACCCTGCAACACTTGAGTCTTGAATGGAATCAGGCATAAAGAGCAACGCACGTACCTGATTTCAGCATTCCGATCCTATGGCCCATCCCCATCGCCATGGCAGGAGTATAGGTGACTGAGAGAAGGGCAAGCGCAGGGTCAAGGCCATAATAGTGCGCTTGAGCAGCCTCGTGTAGGAGGTAACGGGAGTTGACAACCGGATGGTCAGACTGTGAGTATCAGGTTAGTTGAATGTGAGACTCTAAATTTTTATAAGCGATTTAATGGAATAAATGCATTCTGAAGGAACGGAACTTGACGAAATTTCGTGGTCCCAAACACAAATGTGAAATAAAAATGCACGTTGGTTTGACATGAATAATAAATATGGTCAAGAGGGCGACACTTTACCTTAATAACCACATTAATTCCATGCTCGGACAAGACCCGTGGAGCGAATTCCGACCCTCGATACGCCTCGCGTTTCTGCCTTCATCCACGACCAACCACCTTAGTAAAATATACCCAAATTCATCAAAAATACGCACCGGAAGTTAGATGCGAAGAGCGCTATGGTAGGCGTGCCTCCCTGGTCGAAGATATGGTCATTGTAATGAAATGGCAAAAGGCAACGAGCAAAGATGAAAGCCTCACCCATGTCTTCTTCAACAACTCAGGGACGAGATACGCCTCCCCAGCATGATGGAACGACGCAACTGGGAACTCAAACTCATTCGTAAGCTGTCGAAGCGCATACATGAAACAATGACATTTATGTGCACGAGATAAATTAAATATAACGCACACGGACAATTCCATCGAGATCAACGGCCTCGTAACAGTGTACGGCGAGCTTTACGCGGCCGCGGAGGACGTCAATGAGGGATTCCCATTGCAGATCTTCAGGGAAGCTCTTCCCCGCGAGGTCATCCCAGGAACCAGACTCGGCTTTGGTGCAGAATGCATCTTGAGCATCACGGAGCTTTCGGGCGTGGTCATAGGCGGCACGGAAGTTCCACCCGGAGTCGAGGCGCGTGATGTCATATCTAGCGGAGGGGTTTTCACCTTGTGAAGAGTAAATGAGGAGTACGAGGATGAATTGTGTTTCGGAACATACCGCACGCATGTCTGTTGGGTAAGGTGAAGTGGGGAAGAATAAAAAATAAATGTGAGATTGAGGGAGTGAAATGACATACTTCATGTGGCGCCAGCGCGGTGTAAGAGAGTGGTTAAAATGGGTGCCGTTAAGGGTGTATGGAGGCTCAAGGAGCATGGAAGAAGGCGAACGTTCAGCTGTAGGACGAAGCTTCATGATAAATGCCTGGCCACCTAGTAGTGAAGGTTTAAGATCAGTAATTAGGTGAAGCATAAGTGAGGAACGAGCTAACCAATATTATTCGCACTCCCAGGCAGAATTTGCGCGGTAGTGACGCCCCCAGCCACAGCGAGCTCGTATGATGCATCATGGGTGTTCAACCCGTCGATACTGCGCAGCCAGGGTAAGATTGGGGCCTTATGGGAGTTCGTATCATGTGCACCTGCAGGACATGAAACCCCGTGGATATGTGAAACGCCAAACAAAATTACCATTCAAATTAGGCACACTGCCGACGCCAATGTGAGAGTGAAGGTCTACGATCCCAGGGGTCACCCATGCGCCGTCAGCATCGACCACCTCCAAGCCCATGTTCTCCAACTCGAGCTCCTGAAGCAGGGAAAGAGGAACATCGCCGACAGCCTTGATGAGACCATGATGCATGAGCAAGTCACCAGTAAGAACCTCGTTCCCGCCATCAGCCGCTGTCCAGATAGTTGCATTGCGCACAAGAACAGGCTTCGTGTTCTCAGCGTAGCGGTCGCTCTGAGTTCGGGCATGAAAATGGGGTAGAATCTCGGGTTTGGCGCGTGTATAGGCGCACTTGGTGAGGATCTGGGAACGACGGGCGAGCTCGTGTGGGCTGGAATGGGAGAGGGCGAAAGAAACAAGTGGTGAAGACTGGACAAGGATGAGAAGGACTAGGGCAGCGGTCAGAAGCAAGAATGGGCGAGCCAAACGCCGAGAAATAGAGCGCGTCGCCAATGGTGAGCTACCCATCATGTGAGACTAGTGCTCCAACTATGGCTACGCCTGATGAGGAGGAAGAAGGCAAGCTTCTGCACTGAGACGTGGTGTAAGATTTAGAATAACCCACTTATAAGTTACGTACCAAACCGACGGGGCCGAGCAGGACCGAATATTCCATCCTGACTGACATTGAGAGCCTCATCTGGATACCAGTAAATAGTGCCGTTTCTCGAGACATTTGACCTCAATGTACAATTTGACCGCTATGATTCGTATTGGATATTCTAAGTGAGGATGTCTAAGCGAGGTTGTGGCGCACCGCTCTTGCTTTGGGCTACAACAGTCGGCATCGTCAGTGCTCGTAGTCGACTCGTCTCGTTAGATTCATCTGTCTTTGCTCCCGCCCGCCGCACCCTATTCAACGCTGCATTTCGGGTACCAAATTTATTCATTTCCCGCCTTTTTTCTTACTTGACGCATTCCTCGGCTTCATAGTACTAGCCAACGGTTCGGGTCGTTGGGCCCATCCCGCCCTCACGGCTCATCTTCGTCTCTTCTTAGGTCGGGCGTGATGATGTTTCGGGTTTTTGACCCAAACACATTCGCTATTCAGTGTTCGCAATCACTGTCAATTTCTTATCAGATAATTTTTCTAACTTTCTTTCTCCTTGAGCCACGCTAAGTGTCTCTTCATCGCGTAAACACTTCGTTGTTCGATAGCACGTGTTGAATGGAACAAAGTGAAGAGAACTACGTGAAGCCATGCACACTCTCAAAAACAAATATATCTGCCCCAACGCTTCCGACAACGCTCACCACCTTGGCTTCAAACTCGACTTGGAGTACGTTCCCGCCACGATATAACATGAGGTCCTGGGGCATCTCCCTCTGAACACCGAGCACCAGGGCTGTCGCACGATCGATTATCGATAGCACCAGTGGACGTCAGGAGGAACTTGGGTCGGTGTTAAGGGAACTGGACGCAGCTTGCCTCATAGATGAACTGGTCACGAGTCTAGATATGGGCACTGAGTACTGATGTGTGCAATGCATATATATGTAATACTCTGAACTTCGCTACGGTCAGCCCATCGCATCGTGCTTTCCTTTGGTGTCTGTCTTGCATACTGCGAACATCTTGATGCATTTCGGACTCGACAGACCCAACCAGGAAGTCGTTAATGGTATTACGAACAATTTATTTCTCAAGCCTAGGGTACAACGTATTTAGCAACCACAAAGTAAAGAACAAAAAATTTTGTGCGTCAAGATTCAAAGAGTGCATTGCATACATCATTGCCCGAAAAAAATCACTTCTCCGGATTAGCCAGACGGTCAGCTAGGCTCCTCCACTTGCGCCAACGATACCTTGGGCGACCCCCCATATTTGCCTCGTGCATCATCTCCTTTTCCTCAGGACTCGACCCATCACCATAGACCAGCATATCAACGTCCCTTCTCCCGTAACGTCTAAGCAGCGCTCCCCATACGGGGGTGAGCAAGGGTACGAACATAGAGACGCGAGCTTGGTACGCAGCGTATACGGGATACTGCACCCTCTTACAGGAATCTATCAGAAGCGTCGAAATTGAGGTCCACAAACACAGCGATAAGCACGGAAGAAGAGATGTAAGAGGTATGTGAGAACCAGGTGGGACATTGAGCCCAGGTGAGTCGGGCGAAAGCATTGGGAAGAGATTGAAGATGAACTGCGTGCCCGTGAGTGCGTCTTTAGAAATAGATCCCAATAGTTGTGAAATAGAAATGTACATACCCAAAAAATCAGTTCGCACAAGCGGTCTGGGTGGCGCGACCAAGCCCATAAACCGCGTGTTACAAAGCCGCGCTCAGCGTCGTGCTCAGTCCATTGAATTCTGGAATCGAACCATTTTATGTGCCATCTCAGAAAAGAAAGTTGACCGCTGAAGATTTCGAATGAGGTTCGTTGGCTCTCGGCGACAAACGCAGTGAGGATTGCGAGGATTGCCAGGGTTGCGAGAATATAATCGGAAGCCACCAAGGCCGTGTGTGGTTGTGCCACTGCGTCCGCGACCGGAAGGGCCAACAAGAAGGATATTACGCTGCGTCCGATTACTGATTCTCAATTAGTAGTAATCGACAATGACGATGGGTTAGCATACCACCGAAAGTGATATTGAAAACGTGTTGGACGAAAGGGTGGATGTTTGTCTGCGTTACGACCCAGAAACAATCTTCATCCCGGCTGTAAATACGTATTCAAGTTGGTTGCCTGGAATGTTACATGATAGGAGCTGGACTTACAACGGGGATAAAATACCGCGCTGCCATTTCTGACAGCTTAAGCTGCGGATCCATTCATTATGTAGATAATATGGTGAAAAAAAATGACACTTACCTTACCACCCATACCATCTGCAGGTTGAAGTTGTTCGGCTAACGATAACGTTGAATAATACACGAGTTACTCACCAGAAGGCGCGTCATAAGTACAGCGCGTGGACTATGTGTCTCCCTCACAGCAGCAGGGATCGTCTCTGGGACGTAGTATTTCCCCCACAGTGTGGGTACACCAAGCCGGTAGTCTGGCAGGAAGGCATAGTAGTTGGCGTAGTTGAGGGTGTACAATGTCCATGGCCATTGTAATGGCCGTGCGTGGCTGACCAGCTGGCTCAAAGTTACGGCGACAAGAAACATAGCTCCGTTGGCTAGACACAACTTGATGGGCCAAAGAAAGATGGGGGCATCTGGGAGTATGCGCCAGATATCCATATTGCAGTAGCGCGGAAACCCAGGGTGGGATCAAATTCGAAGAGAAAAGGAGACAACAGGAGAGACAGACACGAGCTCGAGAAACATATAAGCTCGACCGCATTCGCTCACATTTGCAAATTCCGTAGATGCGTATATCATTACATACTACTTCGTCTTTGATTTCTTCTTTCTTGGTTCGCGGCACTTATTAGGCGCCCGTAATTGGCCAAACAACTTCACTCATCTCGCAGGGTAACGCACATGAAACCAAAAAAGGGGAACTTCAAGTTGATGTAGCGAACTCAAAATGCTTGCTTCGAAGTAGGGTTTCTTCAAGGTCGATGTCCTGGCAGCCATGGCCTTCTTCACTAGAACTTGTCATGCGTCTCCTCCAACAGGCGCTTTATGTAAGAACGAGCAAATAGGGTATGGCTCACCGTAAACACAAGATATTAGGTGGATTCACTGGCTTTGAAACAGTTCGGGCGATATAATGAGAGATTGCTTGGTCTCTGTACGTGAAAACGGACTCGTTAGTTTGCCTCTACTACGATGTGCATAGGTCACTGACGTAGTAGCGTTTCAAGAAACCCGAAACCAGAGAGGTGGGCCGTAGTTCCTTCAATGCCTCCTCCGGCAGCCTACTCGGTGGAAGCCTTAGTACGGATCGTTCGGCAATACGCAGCGCTTTCATTAGAGGGAGTCTGTGATGAAGTCTCCTGTAACAGCAAATGCCCGTCTGTAGCCTCTCGGTGTGATGCTGATCGCGTCTCGGCCAACTGGAAACTCCACCCTGATACGATGCTTAAAAGAAAGCGTTAGAGTATAGACATGATTCTGACGTACACGCGCTTACCTGGGAATCGAAACACCTACAGAGTGCCTTGAAACAGAAGGGACGACTGTCTTCTTTCTTTTAAAGTCTGGAGACTCACTACATAGGTTCAATTTCTCAAACGCGTCTGTGGCGCAAATTCGTCATCTGACCTTGACTCTATCCCGTCTGCACATACTTAGTAGATTACTACTTACTTTATTAGTACTTGATGGTGCTGCAAACAAGTCCATGACATGCATAAATCAGTCAATAATGCTCTCGATGGATATGATACACTGAAATCAAACAAAGGAATTTCAAATCAGCAAAAACGCGTGCTTCGAAATCGAAATCGAAGTCTTAGGATTTCTTCGACATAACTTAATTCATACCATACTTGGCTAGGCTGTGTAACCTCAGCGTCGTTACGAACGACGTGGATCGATTCTGTTTCGAATGCTAGTA
>KV448746.1:0-14665 GCA_001658105.1 Rhizopogon vinicolor AM-OR11-026
TCTTTCTTGCAAGTGACCGTGCTTTGTTGGAGGCCTGCAACCATTCTAACCTTCGCCGCGTTATTTTCAAGGCCTCATACCATCAATCACATTGTTCAGCAAAGTAAGTGAAATCCTTCTTCCTCCAGCCTGTCTGAGCACGATATAAAGCTCTCCAGAACAGGACAACCAGTTGCAATGCACATCTGAGTATGAGGCCATCCATTTTTGTGTCATGAGACCTGTGTGCGCACTCGTTGTCGATACGCAACTATAAGACTTTACTTTCTCTTGGCCCTCCCGTCAAGGTGATGTATGTATTCCGATACTTCCTGTGCCCTACTCCTCGCTATTTATTTATTCGGACGTGGAATTTATTGCAACGCGTTGTGCTGTTCTGGAGAGCTTATCTATCATGGCACATAATCTTTCCCTGTACCCCATCAACCGAGCGGTATCCACAGTAGCCTGCTCGTTAAACGGTCAACTTATTGATACAAGCGAAGGGGGAACAATATAACTGATTCGTCAAACTGTGTTGTCAACCGCTCGACTCTGCGTTGTGGAAATCATTGCTCGTGCTAGCCCCACCCTCGACGCTTCACTGTGACACGTCTTGCATGGCATCTATCTTGATGAAATCGAATATGCAGTTGTATTATATTATAAGATACATGGGCATTTACCGTTCATACAATGTTACACCCACGGTTCCATCTTAGTTTTCAGAAATCATATTATACAACGATGGACGTGATGCTGTAACATCTGAAGTGGTGTTCTTGGGCCGCTCACTACACTACTGGCAGTCAGTCACCAAAGAACACCTTCGCTTCAGTATATCTAATACAGCGTTCTCGTACAAGAACGAGCGAGAAGAAAAACTGCAAATGACGGCATAAAAAGGGAATCATCAACGGGCTACCAAGACCACCTCCCAGTGCTCTAGCCATCCCTTCCGCACAAGGGCAGCCTCGAACGCGATCATCAGCCTCCTTTCACGCCAGGCCTTGATGCCCATCTCGTCGACGTACTGTTTCCTTACCACAGGGTCGTCTGTAAGCTTTGTGGATGCCGCTACGAGTGAGTTGGCATATGTCTCTGATGCGTTCGAGAGGGAGGTCAGTTTGAAATTCCGAGTGTTGCTCACTACGGCGAATACATCGGAGAGGCGGTAAGGAAAACGCCGCGTCAAGAAGGGCATCATACAGAGCGTGTGCGCTGTGCTTAGGACGGAGATACTGCTGGAGAGGAAGGTGAACTCTAGAGTGACACGGGAGCCACGAGGAAGCTGGATGGTCGCCAGGTGCGAGAGTGGTTTATTGTCGAGGTTGATGATGGATTGAAGGCCAGGGGAGGGAGAGGCTCCCGGCGCGAGTCGACGTACCCGCTGCATGTCAGCAGGGAGATAGGAAGAGTCAGCTACCCAACTCTTCGCATCGTCTAAGGATAAGAATGTATGAACAGAATGCGAACGTTTTCTTCAAGCGAAAGACCGCATATACCCACCTGAGATGTCTCCTTGTAACTGATCGTGGAACCAGAGGTCACTCAGCGAGTTGTCAGTAACAAACCTGGATCATATACACGCACCACTCGATCCAACCAATGGACCCGCCACTTCCAATCGATGCTCAGACACACGTAACAGCCATACGCGGAGACACCTCCATCCATCAGGTCTTCAAGATCGCAAACCGGATCGCGAAGCTCCATGAGGCCGTCGCGTACATCCTGCAGGAGCATACTCAGAGGAACAACAATCTTTGATGCAGAGCCGTGACCGTGAGTCGAAGCACGTTCGACGAGGCGGATATACCGAGTGGGCCAGAGAGAGCAGGTGGGAACAAGGACGGTTTGGAGCGCTTGGATGACTGTGCGGGCGTGCTGAGGGTTCTCCTTGGGCGGGCGAGGTATAAAGGTGCGCAAGAAACAAGTGGCGAGAATGAACACGAAGATAATTTGGAGGAGGCTCCAGGGATATACATAGACGTTGTTGTGAGGGTCGATGAGCCTGATGAAGATATGAATAACCAAGTCATGTATGACAATGTACAAAGAGAATGCTTGCTGCAACCGGACGTACAGATCATGAAATGACCAGAGGCAAGGAAAAGAAAGGATTTGCACAAACATGGAAGGAAGAGTAAAGAAAAAGCGACACCAGCAGGATTTGAACCTGCGCACGGGAACCGTAAGAGATATCACGTGATTCGAATCTCTCGCCTTAACCACTCGGCCATAGTGCCTTATGAATTTACAATTCTATGCCACTATAGTGCTCCAGTGAATTTCATACTTGAAGTCATCGGCTATCGCGACTTGGACATCAATTCTCGGAGAACGATCTCGATGGACTGGTACGTTATTCAACTTCGCGTCCAGTAATCTGTTTGACAATGCCATTATAGCCTCGAGTTGAACATCCGCCAGCGAATTCTGTCGGACCTCGCTACCCTTGAAACGGAGACAGAAGAGGACCTCCTTACCACTCGTGACCTCATTCAGTCCAAGGGCCAGCTGCCAGATGAGAAACACAGCGCACCTAATGGTGACTCCATGGAAAGGGATGAACCCCGTGCATTTATTGTAGGTGCCCACTCAATGTTTGTACTACTTACTTACTACCACTGCGCAGCCTGAAGCAAGGGCTCATTGTAATATTGCTTTCGGGGAGCTCGTCGCGAACTTTCCGGAAGAACATATTGCGACCCAAATTGATACCATCATTCCTGTACTGCTGGATCTCTTGCGCGAGGTGCCACGTATGAACTTTGACCGGTGTCTCTCGTGGGATGGTGTGTCATGTCTCGTATTCAGTGTTGTACGCTCATGACAGCCCATCAGAGTGGGCCCTGCCTGACCAGTTGGTCTTTTCCACTGTTTCCGCCCTGCTGCGTATATGTGGCGCGCACCCGGTGTATGCAAACACAGCCGTCAAGTCTATCATCGCTTTCATCACTGACATCGTAGAGAACCTTAACGATTCCACATGTAAGGTGTCCGTTTGACCTTTAACGCAGGCGTACTAACATCTTAACAGCCATAGATGTGCTTACACAACTCACACCCTCTATCCACGGACTGTATCGTGCCATCACTTCTACTCTCTACCCGTGGTCAGCCTCTCAATGGCGCCTTCTCTCTTCCTCCCTCCAATCTCTTGTTGCAACCCCCGTGCTTGAACGAATCAACCGCCTCCTCCTTGACATACACCAAGAGGCAGAAGCCGATCCCGACGTGGACGCGACCTCCGTCGCCTTCTGCCACACCTTCATCTCTCGCTACATTGCACTCGGGCGTCCACTGAGCGGGTACTTCATCGTGTGTTGTGTCATGGAGATGCAGTGGACTGTGCTCGCACAAGCCCTCGCAAGCACCCCTTTGGTGCAGAAGGGCCAGGTGCGCGAAGCGGCAGCGGCGAATAAAGCGTGGGTGAACTTGATGAAATGTCCTGCCAAAGATTTAGGACCAGAGAACGAAGAGGAGACGAGGGAGGCATTGAGGGATGTCAGTAGGGATGCTCTGCAGTGCTTCAGTGATTTGCTGGAGCAGATCGAGAACATGGATACTGAGCCTCCTGTCGACACGTATGCATGGGAGACCATGTCTGAGAGTCTGGTATGCTTTTTTCGCGTTCATGTTAGCTTCGCTATTTCTGACCACATTGTTCATTAGAAACTAGCATCCGTCTGCTCAGTTGCGCTTCGGGAGCTTGATAGCAACTTACACACTCGTCTAATGCAGCTATTAAGCGATGGGGCGCCTATCCTGGACAATCTCGTTCAGGAATCTGCGCTCAAAGCTACTACGGTACTCGTGCGAAGGTTAGTCAGGCTATGAAGCACCGCTCTTCCTTGGCTCATCTTTTACAGCTTCCCCGAGATAGCTCCATCATTTGTGAGCCATCTCCGCCTCTTCGTCACTTCTCCTCTTTCGATATTCGAGTTCGCATTCAACACTGAGAAGCGTGCACCTCCACCATTGACGGCGGCTGCAAAATGCCTTGCGCTTTGCATCCAAGTAGGTGTTTTCTTACCCCGTACTCTGAAATTGCTTAAAGACCTCCCAGCTGTCACCTGGGGATGACTCCATCATGTCCAATATGTACTCTCTCCTCAACTACATCGCTGCGACCTCCAAAGAAATAACCGAATCTTCCTCTTCTTATCAACTACTCTCTAATCCCCTCTACGCTTCCTCAGTCTCCACGCCCAATGACCAAATGACCTTCCGGAGTGACGAGATAGGACTACACGGCCGCTCAGATGAAGAAAAGCGGCTCATCGGGATCACGACCATCTCCGTTGTCACGCGCCTTGCACTCGAGTTTCGCGCGGCGGGCCAGGAAGAAGTCACTAAGCTTACGATCTCGATGCTGCTGCAGCGCTTACGGACTTCGGAGCCGACCCTCGAGGCTGCCATCGCATACAATCTTGTAGACCTTGCACTTGTAGCTCCCGAAGAAGCGTTCATAGATGTTGCACGTGCGTTTTCACTCATCAATCGCGCTGCGAATTTGGAAGACCCTAGGTTCTCGAACAATATGGTATGAGGTGGTTGTGTGCTATGCTATTGATACATGTACTTATCGATAGTAGGTATTGGCAGCCCAGACGAGGCTTGCGCGGGAGCTGGATCGAAGACCGGATTTGTATGATGTCTACCTGATTGAACTGCTCACTCTCTTCTCGGACAAAGGTGTTGCTATCCAGAACGTGGCGACGTCCGATCAACATGTCAAGGTAAGTCCTGCCGGGTGTTGTTTTCCTGTGCTTAATGCTCCGAGTCAGACGGAAGAGATGATCGAGCAGCTTGCGTCTCTGTTGTTGCCAATCGAAGCACTCCTTACACATGCGGATTACGCCCCTCACCTGGGTGCTTCCCAAGAACTTACTGGGCTATTCCGGAACATGTGGTTCCTCTGTGTCCTCTTCCACTTCACATCTGGCGAGGAGAAGGGTCCAATGACGTGGCTTATGCCTGCCCTCGCGAAAATCGCAACGAAGACACCAAATCTCGTGCTTGAAAGTGCCCATGATGCAGCGAGCGAGATCGAATATAGCACCGTTATTCGGCACGGATATGCCAATTCTGTCAGTACTACATGGTTTTGAAACGGCGCACGCTCAAATGATCGTGATAGGTCCTTTCAAAGCATCGATCATTCCTGACACGCCATATATCGATCCGTGCAAGCGAGATACGCTCTTTATCCCCCGGACAAGTAGTCTTTTTGTTGATGATGCATGACATCGAGAGTATGCGATCCGCTGCTGGTCTCCCGTCGTCTCTAGTGTCATACTTCACGAATTGCAGCCTGAATGAACAGAGCAGCCTCATTGCATGCATGGAATCTATAGCCGATAAGGTAGCATTTGTTCTCAGACATCATGCATCGACTGACTCATGAGTAGGTTATTCGCGGATGCATTGGCGAAATGAATGTCCAAGCTTCGGAACAGGCGCTACCGGAACATCTGTCGGAGGAGCTTCGCAAGCTGCTTGTAGGCAGTACTCACCGCATATCTCGTGTTCGGGACGTCGCGTCCAAATACCTCAACAGTCTGATCACATCATTCCCATCTCTCATGTGCGATCCCCCACTGGTATATGCAATCCTCGAGTGCCTCACGCTCCTGCGTCACGCATGCGAGAACGAGTTCACGGACGAGGTGACAGACATAGGCTTTCATCAGGCGAGTTAGCTAACGTCAAATTATAGTACAACCCGGTGTACGAGTTCCACTCTGAGTGCACCGGCATCACCCTGCAACTGACGGACGACTATAAAGTGCGCAACGACATCCTTGGACAGCTGCAGCGTCATGCCAACGCGTGGTTCGAACTTGCCCTCGGCCGGGCTCCCATTGAGCTTCAGTCGACGCTTCAGGTTCGCGCTATTGTTGTTATTTGCAGTTCTTTATATTCATTTTTTCGGTACAGAAATATCTTGCTGCCGCGAAGCCACTGACATGTGCGGACAATTCCGAGCTAGGAGCTTCTGTTGCGGAAAAGTTCGCAAAGGCCTTTGGTCCTGTGCACCGACAACTTTGTAGGTGTAATTACTCCATTACGCATAGATCTTCTGATCATGTTATGTTGTAGCTTCTCTGTGTCACTTGTCAAACTGGAAGTCTGATCGTGTGCGCGTCCTTGCTAGTCAACTTGCGGGCAAATGCTACTTTGCAGGGGAAGTTGCTGGTTTACGGCTAGCGGCTGACAAAAGTAAGTCAACAAGCCTGATAAGCCGCTGGGTGCTGATAACGTGGACAGACCGAGATACGCTAGACAAAATAGCCCCACAGATGCCATCCACAGACGTCCAGGCTTTCAAGGCCAAGATGACCGATACGATGAATGACATTCGGAATAAACGCAGCTCTTTAACTGTCCAGGATCTAAAGCGTCTATTATTCCGTTGCGCAGCGATTCTCATATCATTGGAAAAGGTCAGGAACGATGTTTTACATGCTTTTACTTCCGTTCTGACGATCTGCAGTGCGAGTACACCTTGCTACATTTCCTCGTCGCTCTGCCATTCGAGGTTTTCACGCCCTCTGCTGTTGCTACGGGTATTGAGACTTGGACGTGGGTCATTGCGGAGCGTCCTAGTATGGAAGCGGCGATTATGTGTGAAGTGCTCATGGCTTGGTTTGGGACTGTGAGGGAGCGGAAGGGAGTGTTCTCAGCTTCATCAAAGTAAGTTGCATTCCATACGCGTTCTAATTCACTGAGCGATGGACGGTTCACAGTTATGTCGATCCCTTCTACCGTCCCATCAGTTACAGCCCAACCGACAAGGACGAAATAGATCGAGCGACCACCCATGCTCGCCGACTGCTCATGCCACATACCCTAATCTTACAGATGTTATTCAGTCGATTGCAAGCGGCCAGATATTGTCGATCTACTGTGATGTTCCTCATCCAAAGACTTGTATTGCGGTCTGCGCGCGCGCATAAGCTGTTCAGGTACTTCATCAGATTGACCACCCGCAGCTATACTAAGGATTTCTTCAGTACTCACCCGCTCGCTCGAGAGCTACGCTACTCGTTCCTTCTTTTCGGGCTAGAGACCTTGAAAAGCTCCCATCTGGATGCTGTCTGCGAGTGTATGCTTCGTGAAAGTTTGTATCGCACAGCATATTCGTGGTTTGCTGTTCGTCCACAGTTAGTATATCTCAAATATCAGTGTTGGTACAAACACTTATCGTTGCCCAGGTGGTCTTTTGGAGCCAACCGAGTGCAAGTTGATGCCGACATCAAAGTCCTTTCTGAATTTCTCGCCCATCTCCAGTTTGATTCAGCCAGGAACATGACATCTCTCTCGAGTCTCAACCATCATCAGTCGGCGTCGAAAATATCCCGTGAGCACAGTGGGCTTCTATTCCTGATGTCAAGCTGACCTACTGTAGTCTATGTCGCTCGCCTTAAGAATATCAGCCAGCCCCTCCGCCTTCTGGTAGAGAACGAAATATACAGGCTTACGGTTTGGGCCAATCCCAGCAATGATGCGAAACGTGGCAGTGATCACCATAGCCTAACGGAGCGCAGTATGCTTGAGGTACGCACTTTAATGACTTTGTGAATAGTAGTTTATGCATTTTCAACAGGCTGCTTGGCCTGGCATAGTCCGAACAGTTTGGGAGGTAGACCCCGCCGTAGCGATCTATTTGATGGAGCGTTTCAAAAGCCCGGCAGCTCATGCTGAGGTGGAGAATTTGGTACGTTCCAATGCCAGCCAGGTAATTGACACTCCGGAAGCTCTCCGATTTTTGATCGGGGATCACTTCCGAGGCGGACAGAGGCGAGAGCTAAAGGTAACTTTCGACCTGTCATACGGGAGTAAAATATTAACATTGTTGTCAGTATATGGTCGTGTGGGCGCCTGTTCCTCCAGTAATCGCTGTTACCTTCTTCGAGCGACGACACGGCAACGATCCGTTTTTACTGCAATACGCTCATCGGGTCCTGAAGCAACACCCTGTCGATTTGACATTCTTTTTCGTTCCTCAAGTCGTCCAGGCTCTTCGGTTCGACGACCTCGGTAAGCATTCGTTGCTTCATACTGACATGGTTTCTGAATACTGGCTTTAGGATATATCGCGCAGTTCATCTTTGAAACTGCAAAGGTGTCTCAGCTCTTTTGCCACCAGATTATATGGAATATGAAAGCCAATTGTTACAAAGACGATGCTGCTGAAATTGTGAGGGTGGTTTATATTGCTATTTTCACATTGCTCACACGAGATCAGGAGGATCCTATGAAACCGGCTCTAGATAAGATGACCGATATGGTGGTCGATTCGCTTTCCGGTGATGCTCGTGCCTTTTACGATCGGGAGTTCGGATTTTTCAACAAGGTGACCTCGATTTCTGGGAAACTAAAGCCCTTCATCAAGAGGTCGAAACCTGAGAAAAAGGCAAGACGTTCGAAACCCTTCTTCGGATAAGTCTTGATAATGTATTTTTGCTAGGCAAAAATTGACGAAGAGATGGCCAAAATTGATGTTGATGTTGGAGTTTACCTGCCCAGTAACCCAGACGGTAAAGTCATAGACATAGACAAGAAGTCTGGTCGTCCACTTCAAAGCCACGCTAAGGTATGCAGAGGGTTAGTTCAACTGTTTCCTGCTAAATTCAACTTTTAAGGCACCTTTCATGGCGACGTTCAAAGTGAGGAAGGAGCGTGTCATTATTGATTCTGACCCGGAGTCGCTTTTGGACGGCGCACTCGAGAAACACGAGGAATATGATGTTTGGCAACAGGCTATCTTCAAAGTTGGCGATGACTGCCGACAAGATGTCCTGGCGTTGCAAGTTATTGCAATGTTCAAAAACATCTTCACCAGTATCGGATTGACCCTCTACCTCTTCCCTTACAGGGTTACCGCAACTGCCGCTGGGGTGAGCGTGTTTTTGTTCTTATTAACACCGGATCACGCTTATATAGTATCGTAGTGTGGCGTCATTGACGTGGTACCAAATGCCACATCCCGAGATGAGATGGGGAGAGCCACGGTGAATGACCTGCTTGACTTTTTCATCTCGAAATACGGCGGAGAAGAGACTGTTGCGTTCCAGCGCGCTCGCCTCAATTTCGTCCAATCTATGGCCGCTTACTCTGTTGCTTGCTATATCCTCCAAATCAAAGATCGTCACAACGGGAATATTATGATTGATGGTGAAGGGCACATCGTGCATATCGGTAAGATTCAGCTCTCTACAAATATCAACCGGCATTAAACTAGATCTCAGACTTTGGATTCCTATTCGATATAGATGAGTTCATTGGTTTATGGTCATTGAAATGCTCGCTTACTTTATTTTATCGTATAACCACGTCCTGGAGTAAGTATTCGTCATCAAAAGACGAGGTCTTGCCATTTTTCTAATCGTGTCGTGCGGTTTTGCAGGGGGTCAAATTTGAACCCAGCTCCTTTAAGTTAACTCACGAGATGGTAGTCCTAATGGGTGGCAGATACTCTCAAGGATACGAACTATTTCAGCATCTTACAGTGAAGGCTTTTCTGGCAATCAGGCCCCACGCAGATCAGCTCGTCAGCACAGTGCAGCTTATGCTTGGCACTGGTCTTCCATCGTTCAAGGGCGAAGCGACCATCAAGCGCCTTAAGGATCGTTTTGCACTCGGGTTGAATGAACGGCAAGCTGCCGAATGGATGGTGGGAATTATCCGCAATGCTCATGAAAATAAGAGGAGCACAGCGTATGATGAGTTCCAACGGGTGCGTGGTGCCTGCTTGCCGTCATTTAAACATTCTCATATAGTTTGTTCAGATACAAAATGGTAAGTGAAGCGTAATTCAATGATCCCTTTAGGATCTGAGGTCGTGGTCTGCAGGCATACCTTACAAGTAGCAAATGCTACTGAAGAGATAGATTCTGTGACGAAATTAGTCGTAGAAATGTATGAAGGGATAGTCTACCTCTTGCCTTGGACCGTCTCCTGGCAAGGCCTGGGGTTCGGGATGATCCTTTGTTGGTTTCGGCCGAGCGCTGAGTTGGAGTGTGACTAAACGGCACGTTACCAGGTTCCAGAACATGGTCATATTTTTAGCAACCGAATATTTCACAAACCTGAACAGCTGCCGTGTCACATCAAGCTTGTCTTCGTGCCACTTGAGCTTATCGATCTACCATCTATTCTTCATCGTTCCCTCATTGCATTCATGGAGTTCCTCATGCGAAATGTAGACTTTGCAGCAACTGAATGCGACGTCAAGAAAGCGATCGCTGAGGTTCTACATGCTTACCCTGGTCCATTTGTTTCGGATGACGATGCCAATCAGCGACGCATCAATTTTGAAGTCGTGTTGGAAAAAAACGACTGTGGAGGTGTTCGTAACACAGGGTCTGGGTTCCTCAGGCTCCCCACTAGGGACGTGGGGGTGAAATTCCGTCGGCTTGTTGACGGCGAAGATGGTGTCACCATCAAGGCCGGCAGGAAGCGTCTGAAATTCATCTCTACAACGAGGCGTATCCCGGACTACGTGTTGGCCACCCTTCAAAAGGCTCCATACGTGGACCCTGATATCGCTCAGAACCGGCAGCAGAAGATTGACGCGTTAAGTACAGACTTTCGGATCGATAAACTGCAAATCGGTATGTCTATCAGTCCCCTTTGTATGTATTCCATCGTCAGATTCTATGAATCCGCCTGCTAGGTACATTCTATCGCACTCCAGGTGCCCCCCCGTCAGAACCACGAGCTTTCAGTGTTGAATGGGACTGCGATCTCATCGACTCTGGGCTTGGGTGGTTGAGATTCGAATACGAGCACAAACTGATTCGTGCCAAGGTTCGTCACACGTTTAACTCTAAATAGAAAAAAAAAATACATTCTGGAACTGGGTAGGTTGGCGATCCGGCGCGAGGACAATTGCTATACAGCCTGATCATCAACTTCGCCAATATTAACAAGATGGCCGTGAACTATGATTTTGGTAATCCATGTAAGTGTGGCACCTGTAGCTCAAAGATCTGAAAGTAGAATCTCCCTAGACATATGTATCGACCTGTTCACGCCGCCGATCATTGAAAGAGAAGACGTCAACAGAACCCTCGCCGGAGACAAGACAGATACGAAGAATTTTCGCGAACGTGTGGGTGCTCTACACCCAGGGCATGAGCAAGTTGCTCCATATGCTCATCACATACGTATCGTTCTCTACAAGTGGGCAGATGAAGACCCAGTTGATAAGTTCATGGCGTTCTGTGGAATTGCGGGACTTCGTCCTCCAGTTACCGGAGTGCCCATTGAAACTTGTCGAAAGGGATTTTTTACGGGCAGACAACTGGCCTTGGTGCAAGGATGGCTGAGGTCTGATTTATTGAGATCGAACTGGCCAGTAGCCTTTCAGGTCGAGGCACTTCTTCGAAATGGCGTTGCAAATACAACGGAACTCAAGGACCTGCGCCCCAGGATCGAGGAATTGATACGTCGACACCGGCCACTAGCCGCACGCATCATGCGCTTTTTCGTGAATAGAGCTGCAGCTCGTCCTCCAGCTCAAACAATCCAAAAGTGCTTTGAATCGGTACTACAGACGAAACTTGACAATGTCCGACCCGAAGCGCCCCCTGGCCGGTTTTATTGCCATCACGTTACAGTTACTCCAACTCGACTCATCCTTGAAGGGCCCAATATACTGCAATCGAATCGCGTTATTCGTGAGTATGAAGGCTATGAAGACAACTTCATTCGAGTCGACTTTCGAGACGAAGATCGGCTCCAGTATCGCTGGGACAGGGAAGTAGATGGGGCGAGTTTTGTCAGGCAGCGTGTCGGGGGCTTTTTGAAGAATGGTTTTGACCTTGCGGGAAAACATTTCGTCTTTTTAGCCTATTCCTCGTCGGCATTGAGGGAGCATGCAGTTTGGTTCGTTAGCTCCTTCAAGCACAACACTAAAGGGCTTGTCAACGCGCATACAATAAGAGATAGCCTGGGAGACTTCAGCGGCTGTATTTCTTCTCCTTCGAAGTATGCTGCCCGGATGGCCGTGAGTCAGGTTAATTTGCCGCAAATTTTCTCTCTAATACCATTTCAGCAAGCCTTTACGGCGACAGATTCGTCGGTCACGATCCATCGGTCGGAGTGGTCAGAAGTACCTGATATCACAGAAAACGGCGTCATGTTTTCCGACGGTGTCGGCACCGTCAGCGAAGAGCTCGGTGACTCAATCTGGCAAGCCCTCTGTAAGGATAGACGAGATAATGGTTCAAATGCAGTAAAACCTTCGGCAGTAAGTTGCTTCACACTTGATAGTGCTGTTCTGAAGAGGACTACAGTATCAAATCAGATTCCTTGGCTTCAAAGGTGTCGTGTCAGTTGACAAGCAACTCAAAGGAATCCACCTTCGCCTAAGAGAAAGCATGAATAAATTCAGCGATCGTGGAGAAGAGTACGCTATGATAGAGATCGCCCGAGCCGTCGTGAAACCCAACACTCCTCATCTCAACAGGTAAAATATTGATATGCTCCTCGTCGTTTCCTATGTTCTTTTTCATTTCATTTTTCATTTCATTTTTCACAATATTGAATGCTAAAGCGGGTTGCGCAGACCTCTAATCATGGTTCTAGAAGATCGTGGAGCCTCAAAAGATACCTTTTTGGAATTGCAGCAAAAAGTCGTTGCGGAGGCACGCACCGCTAATGACTCAGTTGATATATTTTCAGGCCTCTTGGAAAGCCACGGATTGTCTCTACCCTTCCGACTAGCGTCAATATTACGGAAACTTAATACCCTTGGTCTGGAGTTGAATCCCACACATCTTCAGCGGAATATCGACACTCCTTTTCTTTCACGAGTACGATCATGCGCCATTAACCACGTACTGCGAGCAGTCAAACATGATGCACGCATTCCGATCCCTAATAGCTACTCACTGATGGGTGTCACGGACGAAGGACCCGCTTACGAACAAAGAGGCTACAAGGATGTCTTTAAACTTCCTCCTGGTAAGATATACGGTATGTCACTCATTCTGATAACTTGCTCCTCTCGTTTACCTGCACCATCAGCCTGTGTTCAAAGGCCAGGGGACAATGAGCCCATATGGCTCCATGGACCTTGCATCGTCACGAGGAGTCCTGTTATACATCCAGGCGATGGTATGATCCTGCCCTGTTCAAACGAGTGCCGTACCTATTTAACTCGAGTTTAGTTCAGCAAGCATATGCAATCGGAAAACCTCCAGCAGATAAGCTCTGCCTTTTTGCTAACCTGAAGAATGTAGTTGTTTTTTCCTCCACTGGTAGGTGCACACGTGTTTGAAAGGTTTACATCTGCTCATAACGTCACTATAGGCACGACTTGTTTGGCAAACTCACTCGGCGGTGGCGATCTTGACGGGTAAGGAAGGGCGCTGCTTCGATTAATAAAGACTCACCATTGTGTTTAGCGATCTCTATGAGATTATACAACACCCGCCCTTGATTCTCCCGGATCATTGTGATCCAGCATCCTATCCTTCAAGGCCGCCTTTCAAGATCGAGCGGGATAGCACCATTGACGACGTGTGTAATTTCGTAGTGGAATATATCAACTCAGATGTTGTGGTACGTTCATTCTCGACAAGCGTCGCCTGCTCAAGTGCTAAAATGAGTCCACAGGGACTGGTGTCCGACAAGCACATTACTATTGCAGGCGAGTTTTTCATTCTACGAGAATCATGCATGCCGACTTATATCCTATACAGATCAAGCAAGCGTGCGTAGTGTCAACAAAGTTATGAGCAGCTCAAGCTCAATCATTTATAGGATGGAGTATTCAATGAGTCATGCCTGAAGCTTGCAGCGCTTCATAGTCAAGCCGTTGACTACCCAAAGAACGGATGGGTGGTCGATGTCCAAGATCTTCCTCGCAGCCTCATCCCCTACAAACCAGATTGGCATGCAGCAGAGGTAGAGTCTCCCCGACCGACAGATTATTATGAGTCCGACCGCGCCTTGGGCCACCTATTTCGTAACATCCAGCTCGACGAGATACCCCCTTACACCCCTCAGCCGCCACAGAAGCCATTGAGTGACATTATCTCCGTTACACTTCGTCCTTTAGTTGAACGACAACTACAGCGCCGTGAGAGACCTTCGAAACTCACGGTGTCTGTCGACTCTATGTACTCCGCATACCTGGACGAACTCACCTACGTTGCAACTTGCTATACACTCTCACGAGTACCTGGTGCACGGTTGCGCGAGGAGGAGATTGTCGTTGGGACTATTCTTGCCAAGTGCTCACAAAAGCGATGGAGAAACGATCGGAGATTCGCAATGAAGGAATGTATTTCTGTCCTCGTTCGCGATATAAAAAGCAGAGTGCTACCGGATAATATGGAGGACGCGTCGCCCAATGATCTGCGGGACGGTTTAGAGAAGGGGTGGGCTGCTTGGGCGTTCAGTCAAGAGAAGAGTGGGGATTATGGCGCGCAAAGTTTCGGTTTGGTTGCGTTGGGAGTCGTGCTGGACTGCCTGGAGCAGTTGAAAGAAATATCCTTACTACCAGCCTAAAGTATCATTGTACGATGTAGAGGCTTAGCTTACAGGTAGTAGAAAGAAGAAAGCGCAAACGAAGGGGAGCATTTATATTGTGAATGTGAATATGTGGTCATGAATGCGCATACAAGATTGGGTTGGCTAGGTACCTCGATAGCTCAATCAAAAC